>VXBS01002972.1:7195-35392 GCA_013400255.1 Sitta europaea
GGGGTGGGGGGTGGGGTGGGTGGTCTGGTGTGGTGTGGTGTGGTGTGGTGTGGTGTGGTGTGGGTGGCACGGTGTGGTGTGGTGTTTCCACGCTGCCGACACCAGGGGGAACAGCGTGAGTGTGAGAGGTGCGGTAGGGGCAGGGAGAGGGGACGTTCCCTTCCACTTCCATTGTCTGCGCTTTATCCATGCCTTCAGATGCCTGTAGCAGCAGCTCTGCTGAAGGGGAGGGAGCACTAAGGAAGGAAAAAATAGGAAAAAATCTTCATGGAAAGGTTTGGGCAGCCCTGGCAGAAGTTACCCCAGGCAGTGGTGGGGTCACCATCCTTTAGAAAGCTGTGTGGATGTGGCACTTGGGGACATGGGTTAGTGGTGGCCTTCTCAGTGCTGAGGAGTGGTGGGGCTCGGTGGCCTTAGAGGGTTTTTCTGACCCAATCCATTCAGTGATTCTGTAATATTCTAAATGGATTTGGAGGGTGAAGTTCCAGTTTCTTTTTTTGTGTTTTATTTCTAAAATACAGATATTGAAACAAAAATGCCCTTAAAGTTTTCTTTTGAAGTTGTCGACACTAGCAGAGCTTTGCTTGGTTCAAAATAGGCTCCAGTATTTCTATAGTGCACAGTAACAAAAGCGAATAAAACTGTTTTTACATCCTTGCTCATTGTATTAAAATCCACACTGTTGTTATCAAAACTGGAGGTGGTTTCCCTTGCTGTGGACAGGGAAGCCAGCGATCGCCCACCGGGACCTGAAGTCCAAGAACATCCTGGTGAAGAGGAACGAGACCTGCGCCATCGCCGACCTGGGCCTGGCGGTGAAGCACGACTCGGTGCTGAACACCATCGACATCCCCCAGAACCCCCGCGTGGGCACCAGGAGGTGGGGGAGGCACGGGGGGGCTGCCCGGGGCCGTGTCCCCTCTGCCCCGGGGCGGGGGAGCTGCAGCCCCTGCTGTGGAATGCGGTCCGTGCCCCTCCTGTGCCAGCCAGCCCCGGTGCCCTGGGGCCAGCACTCGAGGGGCTGCGTGGCAGCACAGCCTGGCCTTCTGTGGGAGCTGCCCCAGCCAACTGACCCTGTGTGCCCCAAAGGTACATGGCCCCCGAGATCCTGGAGGACGCCATCAACACGAGCATCTTCGAGTCCTTCAAGCGTGCAGACATCTACTCCCTGGGGCTGGTGTACTGGGAGATAGCCCGCAGGTGCTCCGTGGGAGGTGAGCCTGTGGCCTTCTCACCCTCTCCCAGACGGGTCTGGGCTGGAAGGGACAGCAAGGCTCTCCTCCTTCCACCCCCTGCCGTGGGCACCCACACAATCACTCTCCCCCAGGAGTCACTGAGGAATACCAGCTGCCTTACTACGACCTGGTGCCTTCTGATCCCTCCATAGAAGATATGAGAAGGGTTGTCTGTGAACAGAAGCTCAGACCAAGTATCCCAAACCAGTGGCAAAGCTGCGAGGTAAGAGCAGTTTTCTAGTTTATTCTAGGTTTATTTTGTAGGTTTTTTTTCCTAGTTTAATTTTGTTATTTTTATTTTCAAGTTTAAATTAAGACAAAATTTTCAGTGAGAGGTAGGGCAATCAATGACCTGAATTTAGAAGCTTCAGATGTCCAGTTCTCCTTCAGATCAATACAGAGAAAACTCTTTGCACCAAGTGCTCAGTGCTGTCCAAGGTGGTCTTAATTGGTGCTGCTGCTGTTGTGCCACATTTCAGAGAGCTGCCCTTTATCTCCCTGTATTAAAACAGGAAAGCAGGGGGCGGTGGCTGTGTCCCTGGCTGCTGTCTGTGCCCCTGCAGACACTGGTGGGACCCTGGGTGCTGTTCTTGTCCCACCGCAGACACTGTGGTTGTGTCCTGGCTGGGTTAATGCCCCTGCAAATCCTGGTGGTACCCCGGGTGTTCCCGTTCCTGTCCCCAGCACTGTTTGTGCCCGTGTCTATCCTCAGCCCCTGCTCCTGTCCCCATCCCGGGCCGTTCCCGTTCCTGTCCCCATCCCTGTTTGTTCCCGTTCCTGTCCCCATCCCTGTTTGTTCCCGTTCCTGTCCCCAGCACTGTTTGTGCCCGTGTCTATCCTTAGCCCCTGCTCCTGTCCCCAGCCCTGTTTGTTCCCGGTCCTGTCCCCATCCCCGGCCATTCCCGGTCCTGTCCCCATCCCCGGCCGTTCCCGGTCCTGTCCCCAGCCTGTCCCCAGCCTGTCCCCAGCCTGTCCCTGTCCCTCGGCAGGCGCTGCGGGTGCTGGGCCGGCTGATGCGGGAGTGCTGGCGCTCCAGCGGGGCCGCCCGTCTCACGGCTCTGCGGGTCAAGAAGACGCTCTCGCAGCTCTGCGTGCCCGAGGACTGCAAATCCTGACTGCCAGCTCCCCGGGGCCCGGGGGAAGGTGTCCTGCTGCCCGGCTTTCCACCTGCACAGTGTTCTCGTTCCCGGTCTACCTCAGCTAACGCGGCTCGGGTTTAACTCGCTTCGGGTTTGTGAGTAAGTCAGACACCAGAGACCCGCGGGAAGGAGCTTAAAGCATCATGACAGTGTAAAAATACCTTTGCTGTTGTGCTTCTCGTCCTTGTCAGACCCCAAACATCCTGGAAGTGTCTGGTGTTGGGTAAGGCCTGCTTGTGGGAGAAACCTCATGTTCTGTCCTCAAACCAAGTAAAAGACCAAACTAACCCAGCTTTTCCCCCCCCTTTTTTTTTTTCTTTTTTTCCCCAGGGATCTGAAAAGGGATTATCAGCAATTGCATTTTGAATTACTGTATTTATAATTAACCAAGCAATTAGAAAAGACAGAAATTTCACTAAGTGTGTACACTGTAAGCAAAACTGTTGAGTCAGTTCCCTATTAACATTTATTTTTGTTGTCTCAATTTCACGTACAATGTCATGGTTAAAATTCGAGTTGTTTTACTCTGTCTTTTGTTCATCAAACAGATCAATCAAGGGACAATATTTCCTTTTAACAGTTAGTAGGAAAAATAATAGAGGCAATACCTTTTTGTTAGCTGTGAAGGGATGGAACAGGAGAAATTCTACCTAAACTGAGAAAATATTTATTTTTATCACTGGCAGTATTTTTTTAGTGCCTTTTGATGTGTTAGGGGGAAGCTTTAACAAAAGCCAATGCAGCCTGTTCAGAGGTTTCTTACAGAACTCTGTAACAGCACCAGGCTGGTGATGAGTATTAACATTTCTGACCACGTGTCTATAAACCTCACAAGCCAGCAAAATGAGTTATTGTGTTAAAATTCAACAACGTTCTGGCATTTTGTGCATTTTGGTCCGCTCTGTGGCCCACATATTTGAATAGAGTGTTGGAATGTTTTTAATAGGCAAAATTATACATTTCTTAGTCTTACGGTTCTTTAAATGTTTCTAAATCCAGCCGGCCCATGGAAATTAATCCCAAAGATGTTTCCAGAATAGCAAAGCTTTGCAGAAATCTGATGTGGCCCCGCAGCTCCGTGGCAGCTGTTGGCTGATGACGCTGTCAGACCAGCCTTTGGGGCACACTCCCTTCCCGGAGCTGCTGGGGAGGAATGGGTTAACCTTTCTCTGGGCGCGGCCGTCAGTAGCGCCGGGCATTTCTGGGGTGCCCCCGGTGTCCTGGCCTGCAGGGCGGTGGGTGCTGGTGGCCGTGAGCTTTGCTGCAGCTCGCCCTTGGCTCGTCCTGCCGCGCTCTGCTGCTCAGCCGGGCAGGGTTTTGGCCAGGGCGGCTGCTCAGGGGTCACCGAGGCTCTCTCGGGGGCTCGGGCAGCCCGGACGGGCTTGGAGCAGCCCGGGCCAGTGGAAGGTGCCCCTGGGAGGGCAGGGAGGTCAAACGAGACCAGCTTTAAAGTCTCTTCCAGCCCAAACCATTCTGGGCTCCTAGGATTCAGCTCTTGTGTGCTTCAGCTCCATGAGCCACCCCGTGGAGCTCAGTGACTCTGGAGGCTCTTTGAGGGGTAATCTTGGCAACTGCATCATCCCAAGCCTGGTGCTGACTTGACCATCAAACACATTAGCAAACCTCAGATCCAGCATCTGTTCTTGTAGTATGTACAAGGACATACTTATCTTTAAAATGTCCTTCTCTTAAAAAAGAAGAACCAAAGCTTTATTTTTTTAAGTGGGAAAAGAGTTTCAATTTTCAGCTTCCCCCGGGAGTCTCTGAAAACTGTTGGCCAGCCCAGTAATTTGAACCAGACCCTTGTGGTGCCTGGCTGGGAAGTGTGGGTGGAGGATGCTCAGGCTCAGCTACTCCTCACACAGGTCACAGCTCCAGCCCCAAAGTGCTTTAACCTTTTCCCTGGACATGACTCTTGGCATCAGACTTTATGGTCTGTTTGCCCTGGCTTTTCACCTAACTGTGTTTTTGCACTGGTTTTGTTTTCTCTTTTGTTGTTGAGAGGTGAATGTACATTTTGATGAACTAGAGTTGATCATAACTGAGCCAAGGGGCTGATGTTGCATTGAGCTCTGAATGTTTGTAAACTCTACACCCCTTTAGAAAAACTCCAAAGAACCCTTGTTTTAGTGGCCTTTCCCCTCCATGTGGCCTTGTCCTGTTCTAATTTAAGCACAGAGGTTATGCCAAAACACTTCTGTGCAGTTTGGGGAGGCTTAGGTTTCCTCAGAGGTTATGATGTTCCTGATAATCTCCACTTAAAGCACAAGTTCTTAAACTCATGAAAATGTTCAGGGTCAAGGATGCTCAAAACCTGTCACCACATTCAGCCTCTCCTAATTGATGCTTCTAAGTGGGGGGAGTTACCAATATTTTATAATTTGCTTCTAATAACAATCTAAAATTTAATGTAGGGATTATGCACTGAAAGGGAAAGTAAATTAATGTTTCCTGTAGCACCTAATTTTTTTTGTTACTTGAACTGCTGCCCTCAGATACTCCTTTAGAAATTCAGGCTGTAATCTCCTCTGCACTTCCTTATTTTTATAATTTGCACTTAATCGAGCTCATTCCCTCTCATGACACTATAAAGAGTCCTATAATACTTTAGTCATTGCTATGTCACTTCTTTGCTCGGTACTAGATTCAGGAATTATAAATAAATGAGTTTAGAAATGTTCCCAGTCCCTGCAATGGGTCTGGGCTTTGGGCAGGGCAGGTTCTGCTCCGAGCTGCTGTGCCAGGGGTGGGCTCCGGGCTGTGCCCAGCTCCCGTGGCTCAGGGGAGGGAGGCCTTTGGCTGCTGCCTGGGGACAGGGACAGGGACAGGGACGGGGACAGGGGTGGCACTGGGGTGCTCTGGGCTCTGCAGGGCTCCCTGCCCCTCCCGGGGTGCACAGGGGGACGGGCTGGGCCGGGTTTTGTGGTGATGGAGGTTGAAACCCCAGCTGTGGCTCGGTGGGGTCAGTGGGGGTGTCCTTGGGGTGTCCCTGGGGTGTCCTTGGGGTGTCCTTGGGGTGTCCCTGGGGTGTCCCTGGGGAGCCCTGGGCCAGCACCCGGGTGCCCCCAGCAGCTCTGCAAGCGCGTCCCCTCCTGTGCCCCGGGCTGTCTGGGACCCCCCACAGCCCGTGGGACCCCAGCCCCCCAAAGCTCTGAGGGAAAAACGTCCACGTCCTGCTCTAAAGGGCAGAACAATATCGATGAATGTACAGGGAATCAGCATTGAGGGACAATGTATTTCTACAGATTATAAGAAATGTGCAATAAATTGTAACTTACACTGAATGTATTTTTGGCATAAATGGACCAGATGTATTTTGAATGTAGCTATGACATTGTGTCTAAGCCTGCTGTGGTTCTCAGTCCCTAAGAAAAACATGTCGTATTTTGTCAGTCTACAAACCACTTCCTGAGGTTGTATGTTTTTAAAAGAAACGTTAGTATTTTATCTGAAACACTGTAATATTTCTGAACTAAGTATAGCAGTGCAGTGCTAACTTCAACCCTCATGTTGTGAAATATCTGATCTGTGTACACTGCAGAGTTATTTTGAAAACTATTGCTCAAACTGTTGCTTGATATTGCAGCTGCCTGGATGTAAATAATGGTTAAGCTGTTGTATTTTGTATGCGGATTTGGGGAAGACGTGGCAATTTTAATAAATTCAGCATACTCTGCCCTTGTGTTCCTATGGCCTGAAACTGTTCTTATGCCCAAGTGTGAGGGGAGAAGGGTTGAGCCTGTTAGAACCTGTAGAAACCTTCACTCGTGGCTTCAGTGTGAGCTTTCACTGTGCTCCTTTTCCTCCAAGACTCCCTGATCCTGCTCTTCCAGATATTGAGATTTCCAGTAAATCTGAGTGGGATAAGCCCCAATTCTAGAGTGTGTATGCTTGAAAATCCCCCTGACATAGCCATAATCTGGGAATGCAAGCCAGGCTTTATTTTAACTTGTGGCATGTCAAAATGAAATCTGCCATGCTGTGACCCAAGAAACTTCAGCGGCTTTTGGAGGATACTGCGGGGTTTTTTCTTTCCTTAAAAAGCCCCTTGTACAGAGCAGTATCCTGTGAGCTCTGCGGTCCCTGCACGTCTCCAGGGAGGTGTCACTGCCGTCGGGGTCCCGTGGGGCAGCAGCAGCGGCGGCTCATGGGTGAACATGGGCTGCCATCCCCCGGTGCCTGTCGCACGGGAGAGCTGCGTGCTGCTCCTCCAGCCGCTGAGGAATTCCTGCCTCCCGGGAGACTTTCTGTTCAGCACACCTGGGCGAGCTGCAAACCACACCCGGGTGTGCTGAAAACACACCTGGGTGTGCTGAAAAAACACCTGTGTGTGCTGTCGCTGCGGGCGGGTGGGTGCCTCTGCCCCGGGTGCCGTGCCCCGACTGCGCAGCCCGGCCCCGCGGCAGCGGAGCAGCAGGGGAAGAACGGTGGAGGGGCCGGGTGTGGAGGAGAAAGGGCTAATTCTTCAATTTCCTGTTATTAAGTGAATGAACTCTCCAAAGCCGCGGGTGTCCGCTTGGCAGCTGAGGAGAAGAGCCAGCCCCTGAGCCCCAGAGGGCTTGTGTCCCACAGGAGAGGGCTCCTTCCCTCCCTCCGGGTAGGGCGCTGCGGACAGGAGCCCCGGACGGGCGGGTGCTCCATCCCCGGGCGCGGGACAGGGATGGATGCCGGGCCGGGCTGGGCGGGGCNGTGTGGGGTGGGTATCGGGAGTGAGGGGGGCTTGCCCGGGGTGCGGGGTGCCTGTCGGGGTGCGTGGCTGATGAGGGGCGCGGGGCAGCCGAGGGTGCTGGGGCTGCTGGGGCAGCTCGCCCCAAGACGCTGCTCGGTGCCCTGATGAGAGGCGTCGCTTTGTTCTGCCCTCAGGTTGTCTGCAGATGAGTCACTGGGTTTCAGAAACGTCAGAAAGCTCTGCCGGAGGAACCGAAACGCACTTTTTTTCTAGCACCCAGCAGGGTGACCGTGAGCAGGAAAAGGGGAAGCGGCTTTGAGTCAGAGATGCAGATGACACCCAGGGGAGCAGAGAGATTTCTCAGGAAAAGGGAGAGCTTTCCCCCTTGCCTGCTGTGCTTTGTAAACATCTTTTTTCCTCTCCTTAACCCGCAGGGGTTTTCCCAAGGAACTCGGAGGTGAAGGACACACCCAAATCCGTTGCTGCGGTGCTGCTGCGGTGTGCAACACCTCCCTGCCGCTGTCTGTCCGCCGGGAGAGGCGCAGGAACCGCAGGCACTCGTCACGGATCAGCCACCGACCCTCCCAGGGTGCGAGGACCGGGTGTTTCCCGACAGGCTGTTTCCCTGTCGGGACATGCCGGGCTTTTGAGGGATGAACGCTTAGGATGGAGGTGTTCTGGCGCTTCAGCCATCCAGGGCAGTGAGGGGATGCCCGGGAGTGGACTGCTTCCTCCATCACACCCGGGAGAGAAAGTCTGAAGGCTATTCAAAGCTGAAATAACAACAGGCGAGGTAATAACTGGCGATAAAACCCAACCCAGCCAGAAGTTCTCAGAGTCACAAGTCTCCCTCGAGCTCTGGCCATCCAGGAAAGGTGCAGGGATGGCATCTGGCCAGGACCCCTGGCCCCTGCCTGTCCCAGCTCTGCCCCAGCAGCTCCTGGTGCCCTGTCCTGGACTCTGCATGGACGTGGCTGTGTGTCCGCAGCCCTGCTGTGCCAGGGGAGCCCTTGGTCCCCCTGAGACCCGAGTGCTGTGCTGAGGGCACTGTCCTGCCCTCTCTCTGCCACCCCTCAGCTTCTGCTCTCGGCCTCCAGCTCTGGTTTCCCCCTCTGCAGCTGGGGGCCTGCACTGACACCGTTAGCCAAAGGCAGGGTTACTTTCCCATCTTTGCCAAAAGGTGAGTCCGGGGATGCCAGGGATGCCGAGCAAGTCAGAGTACGAACAGGTTGAGGTCGGGTGAGCGCCCGAGGCAGGCAGGGCTGTAAGGACAAATCCTGGCAAAGCAGCAGCTGCTGGTGAGAATTGTGTGCAGGAATGGAAAAATTAAGCAGATTTCTGCAACTGCCAAGCCTGATTCTTAGCTGCCGTGTGAGCACAAGGCACACCGAGAGCCTGGGGCTCTGCTGGGAGGGATTTGTGTAAGTCGCACCTAAACCGCGGATCACGTGGCGGCCCTTCCGCCCCCGGAGCGTGGCCCCCGCACAGCGCTCGCCCCTCGCCCCCGCCCTGGCCCCGGCCNGGCGCAGGCAGGTACGGGCTGGCCCGGGGAGCCCCAGCTCGGGCCCCGACCCTCTGCTCCCCCCGTCCTGCTGGGGTGCCCGCCGGGCAGCTGCTTTTGGGGATGGCAGCGGAATTTTGGCAGCGCTGGCAGCGGGGGATGCTTGGGCTGTGCAGGGCGGTGGCGGCTGAGCTCCGGCCCCGCTGAGCTCCTCTCCTGTGCTGGCAGCCGGGAGGGGTTTGAGCTGTCTGGGCGCTCCTTTAAACGTGCGTTTACCCCAGCCGGGCCGGGCTGCCCTCTGCCTGCTGACAGAAGGCGCCCACCACGCGCCTTCTGCGCATTTGGGAGGGTTTCTGTGCCACTGCTGGGGCTCTGTGCCGCTGGGCTTCTCTCCCAGAGCAGCACAGGGCAGCACCATCGCCTCGGGATTCCCTCAGGACTGCATTGCTGTGCCCCTAAATCGACGGCTGAGTAGTTCCAGCTCCTGAATATTTGTCCGACGTGAAGAAGCCTGAACAGAAGGCGTCTGTGAGACGTGATAATCTGAAAGTACAGCCAGAAAAATCGCCTGCAATATCTGTGCACTTAAGGCTTTGCTTTCTCCGGCTGCAGAAAGGCACTTAGGCTTTTCCTGGAACTTGTGTAAGGGGCTAAGGGAAAGCCAGAGCCGGTCGTGGGAGCGCTGCTGCGGGTGTCTCCTGCGGCTGCGGGGGAGCCCTCGGTGTGCGGGGCTGCCCTCGGTGTGCGGGGCTGCTCTCGGTGTGCGGGGCTGCCCTCGGTGTGCGGGGCTGCTCTCGGTGTGTCAGTGGCCACTCTTGGTGTGTCAGTGGTCACTCTCGGTGTGGCAGTGGCCACTCTCGGTGTGGTGGTGGCCACTCTTGGTGTGTCAGTGGTCACTCTCAGTGTGTCAGTGGCCACTCTCGGTGTGGCAGTGGTCACTCTCGGTGTGTCAGTGGCCACTCTTGGTGTGTCAGTGGTCACTCTCGGTGTGGCAGTGGCCACTCTCGGTGTGGTGGTGGCCACAGCTGGCGGGGCGAGGCTGCCGGAGCGGCTGTGGTGCGGCCGTGCCTGGTAAAGCTGGGTTACATCAGGGCCAAGGCCACGCTTCTGGGACTGGCCCAGGTGCGGCCCCCTCTCCTCCCGGAGGGTTATACACGGCCTCTCCCTCTCTCCCCGTGTCCCTCCCCAGTCCGTGCGGGTCCCTGCAGTCGCTGTTCCTGCAGGAGGTCGCACTGTGCGTGTTCGGTCCTGCTGAGACCCGAGGCATCAGCTGTGCTGACTGCAAACATCTCGCTGACACTGAACTCCTTGTTCATGCCTCATTTTTGGGAACAATCCACGTTTTACACTGACCTGGCTCTTCCCAGGGACCTCCCTGGGCGCAGGTGTCCCCAGCCTGGAGCAGGGGCGCTGGCTGCCTGAGCCTGGCCGGGAGGTGCTGTGCAGACCCTGCAGGGCTGGCTGCCTGCAGCCCCTGATTGGGGGGCTCTGTGCCTCTCCGGGCAGCTGTCCTGTTCACAAAAGCCCGCGCGTTTTTAGGGGAAAGGGACAGAGCATGATGGGCTCGTGGCACAACAGAGAGGTGATTTGTGCTCTGAGCTCACCACCAGCACCTGACAGGAGGATTTGACCTCCAGATGCTTTTCCTCCTGGTGGCAAAGTTCCCGCTCTCTTTGGCCAAGGCAGAGGCTGGGCTGGTGCACGGTGCTGGTGGGATGCCACCAGCTGTTTTTAGTTCTTCTCTAAACTGCTGGTTTTATCCGTGTGCCTCAAAGAACCACAACCCTACTGATGCCTCTCCTCTCCTGTTTCTGGGCACAGCTCCCCTTGGCCAGATCCAGCTCCTCGGGCGACTCCTCCAAGCCACAAAGGTACGATTCTGTGACTCTGTGATCCTGGAGTCACTGTTCAGCGTGCAGTGTGTGTCCTGGGGATTGTGCCAGCCCAAGTGGGACAGGGAGGGATGGTGTGGTGACACCCCATGCTGTGGTGACACCCTGCAGGCACAGGGAGGGGTGATGGAGGGACACCCCTGTTTTGGGTGGAAATGCAGGCCCACAGAGAGCAGCACCCCACACTCACTGGAGTTCTGTGTGCTCCTCGTGCAGGCACCTCGTCACCATATTGAAAGAAGATAAAGAGACCTTTGGGTTTGAAATTCAGGTAAGACTTAAATGACAAGCCGATTCATTAAAAGCAAAATGGGGTGCAGAGTCTGAAGTGTCATATCCTCAAAACCAGGTTAAGGCAGGTCAGAGCAGAGGAAGGTGTCTGTCAGAGCCTGTGAAATTTGAAGAGCTTGCAGCACTCATACTGGACAGGGATTTTTTCCTAGTGAAGGTCACAGATGAGAATTTCTGGCCTTCTCACAAGTCAGAGCGTTGAAAGTAGGAGAAATCCCACCCAAATCCAAACAAGAGGCAATGACAGTGCCTTCTTACCTCCATAAGTGAATATTTTTGGGAGAATTGTGTATGAGAATATTTTCAAATGAGAGCGATCAAAAAACTTTTTTACAAATTGCCATATACTGGCTTTTTGCTGCCTCCTTTAATATGCACAGAGAAATACACACTTTTAAAGTACATATTGTACTATATGTACAATAGTGGTATATTTTTCCATAAATATGAGCTGAGCATGGCTCTTGGGGCAGGAGATAAATCATACAGGAAGAGATTCTGTTTGGTCTAGAAGTCAGTAAGTCATCAAGTAGGAGAAGCAGAATGTTACCAGGAGTACTGCTAGTGGGAGATTTTATGATTGTGGGGTTTTGTGAGAAAGGTAACCCCCAATCAATAGGTCTGCTAAAATCCTGGCTGTAGTTAAAAAATGATCCCAGGAATAAAGGGGTGAGGTTTGGGAGCAGAGGGACCTGCCTGCCAGCAGCAGGACACTTTCAAAGTGCTTTCCTTTCTCTGCACACCAAGGGAAAAGTATTTTCTGTGAAATTAGTGTATTAGGAAAAGCTTAACTTTGCCCAATTTGGGTCTGTGACTAATGAGTGGGTCAGCCCATGAACAGAGGAGAGCTTTCAGAAGGGAGGATAATTGAGTCAATTATTGGGCTTTTGTGTAAATTGTCAGGGCAGATTTTCATTATATGCGGCATTCTGATTAAAAATAATTGTTCTTGGCACGTTTTCTTCCTGAGCATACATTCAGTGTGAGCACTTCATACCGATCTGAGCTGCAGAAAGGCAGCTTCTGTCAGCTACTGAGCGTGTTCAGAGGCTGTAGCTCCATCACTAGGAGATAAACATAGGCAAAGCAGAGTAAGATGATGTGAAACTGCAGGTCCAGTCTGCAGGGAGCTCATGCTTCACTCGTCACTCTAGGTCAGGGCACGATTTCTGCTGCTGGTCCGAAAGCTGGAATCGCTGCACTGGGTCTGGCCAGATGAGCTCTGAACGTCCCCAGCCTCCATCCCCTTGTTCCACACTGGCTAAGAACCCAGTGTGAGCTCTCTCTGGGTTAAAAGTGGCAGTTACAGGTTTCCAGGAAGCAGATGGGGTGCTTGCACGTCACCAGAAAATGTTTCCTGCTGTCAAGGACCCGGGCAGGCTGTGGCACCAGATTCTGTGTTTTTCTAAATTCATGTCAGCACACATAACCACACAAGGAACTTAGAGGGATTAGAGTTACTTACTGTTTAGTTAAATGTGTAAGTCAAGGATAAAAAGCACCTTGAGGAGTGTGGGGATGTGTGTGGAGGACGAGTTTCAGAGGCCAGAAGAGCAAAAGTAAGTTTAAATCTTCTGTCTTTTCAGTTCCCGTGCAAACTGAGCTGTCTGGCAGCAGCAGCATCTCTAATGAATAGGAGTCTATCCCTTGAAAAGCCCCAGTCCCATCCTGCCATGCTCCCCTGGGAACATGAAACATCTTTCCAGAAAACCATTCCCACCCATGCTGACATATTCTTAGTTGAAGTTACAGGATTTTTAATACTGAATAACCAGCTTGATTAAAAGCTAGGTTTGTTTGGGGTTTTTTTTCCCCAAACCCAGTGTACAGGCACCTGTCAGGTGTCTGCTGTTTTCTGCTGTACAAATGTATTTTTAATTGTTGGGTTATAGCATTTTGATCTCACTTGCATGAGAGCAATGTACATACAGAGCACATGCAACGCACTCTGCTCATCACAGCCTTCTCATTGAAAAAGTATTGAATTTTAAATGGCTTTCATGGCTCCAGGATTGATAACTCTGCCCCTTTGGCATTAACAGACTATTAGGTTTCCACACCAAAATGATTTCTCCCTGGGGATGTACACTTGTGTCTGCAGAATCCAAGAGGAAAGCCCTGCCCATCTCTCTGGCCTTCAGCCTGGTAACTATCCGTGGGTTTTCCTGACGTGGGAGGAGGCCTGGTGCTCCTTCCTGCCTGCTGCTGTTCCCGTGGAGCAGGAGGAAGGTGTGCCCAGGCTGCTGGTGCTCACTCTGTGTCTCTGACAGGAGACATCCTCACCAGCATCAACGGCGTGAGCACCGAGGGCTTTGGCCACAAGCAAATCGTGGACTTGATAAAGTCTTCAGGGAACTATTTGAGGTGTGTGTCTCTCCCTCAGGTGGGGTGGGGTCCTCTATCCTCTCCCGCTGGAGGCAGGACCCTGCTGCCCCATAGCCCCACACTGCCCGAGGGGCAGAGACCCCCAGGGCTGGGCTGAGCCTCTGTGCTGCAGGGCCAGCATCACCTGTTCCCACAGGTTAGAGACCGTCAATGGGGCCTTTTTCCTGAGGAAAATGGAGCTGGAGGCCAAACTGCAGGTTCTCAAGGTAATCTGATTAATTAGTGCCATTGCCAGATGGAGATGGCTGCTGATGGGGGCAGGTGGGTGTCCACGGGACAGGGGGTCCTGGAAAGGGCTGGCACCCGTGGGCTCTCTGCTGCCAGCACCCCCAGTCACCCCACTCCTGGTCCCTCTGATATTATTTTTTGGAGACCAGGAATAGAGAAGAAATGTGGTCACAATCCCAGGAGTGCCCAGGTGAGCTTGGGCTGGTCAGTTTGGGTGCAGGAATGTCCAGCTGCACAGTGTTCATTGGACAGGTAGGGAGTGCCTGACCTGGCACAGCCTCACCTCTCTGTATTTTTAATCAGCTCGGAGTGATTTATTTTACCTCAAGAGCTGACCTGCAGCAGGGGGGAAGAAACCCTGCTGGGTGTTGGCTGGCTCGTGGCCCTGGGGGCTGCCAGGATTTCCAGGCGGGGTGCTGCCAGCGTGGGCAGGGGTGGCTGGGGGTGCCACCCCCACGCTGCTGGGCGCCCCGGCCGGGAGGAGGGCGCAGCCTGGCCCGGCTGGGTGCTCCGGAGCTGGGCAGGGCTGCAGAGAGCGCTGGCCTTGCCGCAGCCGGGTGAAGGTGGGGCCCGTGCCCTCCAGGTTCCAGGCTGCTCCTTTCCCAAATCGGACGTGGCCAGCGCTTTGGCCACAGCGCCCTCAGGCATGGGCACACTCGTGTTTTCCCAAGAAATTTGCTCAACTCCGGGAAAACTGTCTGAGCGAAGGCGGGACACGTGCGTGTTTCCTGCGGTGACCCGCACTGCACAGACTGTTTTCTTTACGAGTGCTCCGTGCTCCCATGGGGTGACAGAGCTGCTCCTTGTCCCCACAGCAGGAGCTGCACCAGCGGTGGGGCGAGCTGCGGGCGCTGCTGGCCCGGGAGCGGCTCCTGCTGCACGGTACGTGCCCGCAAACAGCGCCTCTGCGATCTCACTGGCACTGCCTTCCTTCCCCTCCTAACGAAGGCGAGGGGCTGGGCCTGGGGACGCTTTTGTCCCTCTTTTTTTTGACGCTTTTTGGCTTCTGCTTGACCAATGCGCACCGTGGGCTCTTTACAGCAGTCCTGGGGTATGAGCTTGTGTGGATGGTAAAACTTTTACCGTTCTTATTTTGGTCTTGGCTGGGAAGAGGCTGGGTTGGGTCTTTTATGGGCTGCCCAGGGTGCGGGGAACACCTCACAGCAGGAGCAGCCCCTTCCCACCTGCTTCAGCTTCCCTGCGCTGCTCCCGGCCGCGGGCAGCGCTGGCTAATGCTGCTCCCCGGCTCCTGCTTCCAGGGGAGGTGAATGACAACGCTCCGCTGGGCGCCCTGGAGCCGGCAGAGCCCGGCCCGTGCGGCGGCTGCGGCTCGCCGGGCCNGCTCTGGGGCGGCGGCTCCGGCGCCTTCGGCACCCTGCCGCGGAGGAGCAGGAGGGACAGCGTTCGGAAGCACCTTTTCAGACTCATTCCAGGCTTTCACCGGGCGCTAGAGGGGGAAGAAAGTCGGGTCTGATGTCCCCGCAGTGTCCGGGCTGCGCGCTGCGCCCGGGGCTGCCTGGGGCGCCCGTGGGTGGCACCGCAGGGCGCTCCCCAGACAACAGCGCTGATGAGATCCACGCGGCCCTGCCGATTTAATTATTTTCATTTTTAATCAGAGCACGCTGCGGACCTCTTCATTAACGTGAAAAATGAGCGACTCCAAAATGTGAAGAACCTTTGCAGAACTTCCTCGGCGAACTTTACTGTTAATAAGAGTTTTTAATTGAATGCGAAATTGATAGCTATTTATTTCCTGTTACCGGAGTCAGTGTCTTCCACAGGTCTTTAATAAAATGAGTGCTTCTGCCAAAGCCAGTTGCAGTGCCATTGGGAAGAGGACGGAGCCTGGGGCGTGTGGCAGAGGGACCTGTGTGGTGTGCGGGAATGGCAGGTCTGCGTCCTGGCCGCTGCTGCACAGAGGGTGGGATCACCCAGTACCGGCTGGATCTGACCAGCTGCAGGCTCTGCCAGGTGCTGCTGTCCCGTATCTTGCCGAGCTGTCTCATTCCGGGGCATTTGGAGTGGGAGGGACCCTCTGAGCACGCACGTGCCCCAGACCCTCCTGCAGAGCCAGGGCTGGGGGGGACAGTGGTGTCTGGGACCCTGCCCGGAGCAGCTCCGTGTGTCCCACAAATTTGACCTCTCTAAGGCAAGAGAGGGAAGAGGTGGAGGGTTGTCCTGCAGGGATGGGCAGGGCTGCTCTGCACTGCAGGTTGGTGACATTCAGGGACCCCCTGGGCACCCTGTCCTCAGTGCCTGGGCGCTGCAGGAGCTGCCCCTCGGTGTTCCCACTGCTCCCAGCACTCCACAGCTGCTCACGTTTCTCCAGAAGCGGGGGCTCCAGGCAGTGAGGACCACACGAGAACACGTGTGAAGTGGGGTTTAATAACCATGGGCATAGATGTGAAGAGAGATTTTTCACTCCCTCTCAGTACATAGGAACAGCCTGTTTGTTCAGCCTGAGCAGCCTAATGATGTTTTGCAAATACAACTAGAAGCATTTTAAATATAATTCGAAGACCTTGTGTGACTCATTCATCTGTTGCCCGGGCAGCCTGTGCAGTTGTACCCTCAGGTACTGCTGTGCCAGGGCTTTCTGGGCTTCTCAGAGACCTCCTCAGGCTAAATCAAACAGCTTCCCTCCGAGATGAGGTGCAAACAAAAACAATCTGTTCCCAAAACTTCCCTAATTCATGAACATTGCTAAGGCAGAAGAGTCAGTACTGGCTTCTCTAATTTCTGTGGAAAGGATTAAGCAGCTGGAAACACTGCACAGCTCTGGGGAAGCTGGGGGGAGTCAGGGAGATGGGGGGAGTCAGGGAGCTGTGGGGAGTCAGGGAGCTGGGGACAGTCAGGGGAGCTGGGGACAGTCAGAAGGGCTATAGGACAATGAAGAGAGGAGCTCACACGGTTTGTACAGGGGGTGATGTCCTGTCCCTGCTGCTGCCCCGAGTGCTGCAGTTCAGCCCCAGAGCCCCTCTGCTGGAGGGAGGTTCTGCTCCAGCACCCACGTGGAGCCCAAGCCCATCCCCAACCCAGGCTGGGGCATTTCAGACGCTGGTCGGGGCTCCAGCTTGTCACTAGGCACCAATAATTTTGCCCGTGATTTGCTGTCTCAAAATAGAGTTCTGCTTTTCATGGCCAGTAGCACCAGTTGAATGGAGAAAAGAAGTTCAGAGATTTGTTGTATTTGGCCAAAATGTTGAGTTAAAGGCAGATGTAGGGGTGTCCAAAAGCAACCAGGGCCAGAAAAAACAGAACAGCTGGAGAGAGCTGTTGTAGTGCCCAAAGGGAATGGACAGCTCCAGCACTGAGAAAGGGACCCTGAATTATTGCAGCAGTACAGTCCAAAGGTGTGATTCCTTTTGGTATGAAAGGTTAATTTGCCACGGTTTGGGATAAAGGCACTTACTGGGAGTGTGGAAAGGCTGGAGGAGCCTGAACACCCCACAGGCTCAAGACAGGCTGGACAAGTGATGCCCTCCCAGCAGGGTGAGAGCACGCCTTGGGTGCTGCAGGATGGCAGCAGGACACGTTCTCTCACAAACAGGATGTGGGTGACAAGCACCCAGCTCTGCTGTGCCCCAGCCTGTGCGGGAGGAAGGAGCTCTCAGGCCAGCCACAGTGCTCAGGAAGAAAAGCAACTGCAACAGCTTTTAGAAATGGCATTTCCCCTTGCAGAGAGCACTTTGGGTGGGTCCTGCTCTGCCTCCCGGGAGTGGGGTGGGAGGAGGGTGGGTGTACAGGCAGCAGAGGACAGGGACCCCAGGGGTTGGGGCTTGGCCCCATGTGCTCTGGACCTCCAGCAGCAGAGGTGTCCTCACTGATCACGGGGGTGTTGGAGGCAGTGGAGAGTTCCCAGGAACTCTTTGGTTTCCAATGGAGCCTTTTCTCTGCTAAACCCCCAGGGGCTGAGGGGGTAACACAAGTTTACTGCAGAGGAAAGTGCAGCTGGTCCTCGTTGAGTGCAACTGGAATTTGAACTGAACATTTCAATTAATTTAATAAATGCTACAGAGCATTCTAAGGGGACTTAACTGCTCTGCTGAGTGTTGCCCACTGCCCAGACCCTCCCACCAGGTTCTGCCTCCAGGGTGCCATCCTGCCCCACAGTTCAGGGGTGGTGGTCCTGCCCCCCGAGTTCCATCCTGCCCCACAGTCAGGGGGTGTTCCTGCCCCACAGTCAGGGGGTGGTCCTGCCTCCCTCACCTGTTCTCCCGGGCGGGTTCCTGCCCCACTCCCAGCCCTTCCTTTCCCCCCAGGGGCCGTGTTCCCCTGCAGCAGCAGCTGGTCTCAGCTCTCAGGCTCTCAGCAGAAGGCGCACACGCGGTTTCCAGGGGCAGCTGAGCCTGGCCTGCCAGCGCCTGGGGGCGAAGGGGACTCACACTTCACCCTCAGACAGAGCCAGGAGTGACACCCGGCGCTCCAGGCATGGGCCAGCTGCTGTGAGTGGTGTCACATCCAGCTGTGGCTGTGCCACACCAGTCTGGACAGATTAAAGCCTTTTCATTTTCAAAGTCTTGAAGAGGCAGAAATCCATGGGGTTTGTGCAGAAGGAATGCTTCCCTGCCCTCGAGAGCTGGTTTTGCCCAGCTGTTTCCAAACAGCTGCCTGCAGTGGGAGGAACCCACAGCTGCCTTTTCCTTCTGCAATCCTGCAGAGGTTCTGGGGCAGCCCAAAGGGCTCTGTGATTCTGTGATGACAGACAGGAACCTTCTCCCCTCCAGTCACCAGACCTGAGGATACTCAGCCTCTCCTCCTGCGGGCACCAAGCGCGGCTCATGTTCAAACCTTATCATTCACTCTTCCTGGACAAAGTTTCCCAGCAAGGGATGGATTTTATAAATAAATCAGACCAAACTAATTTTAAAACGATAATAAAAACTTGTTGATTCAAAGACACAAACTCAAGAGATGAATAGAAGCAGTGGAAAGTGTTTGGGTCCATTTCTAATCTGGGGCTGAACTCGACAAGAGGATTTCCAAGCCCTAAAGCCCAAAGACACCAGAAATGTTGTACTGTACAAACACAGAACATCATTCACAGCAGGAGATTACATTGTTACGTAAACCTGGCTTTGGGCACCAGGGTGGAGAAAAGTTCAGTTGTGGTCAGAAATCCCCCAGTGCTGCTCGGGTGAGTCTCCAGCTTCCCTCTGCAAAACACTTTTGCATTTCCCTTTGCAAAACACTCCACTCTCTCTCCTGCCAGCCTCAGGTCTGGCTGAGAGTTGCTGAGACAATCATGGAATGTCTTGGGTTGGAAGGGATCTTAAAGCTCTCCCCATCCCACCCCCTGCCATGGGCAGGGACCCCTTCCACTAGCCCAGGTTACCCCAAGCCCTGTCCAACTTAGCCTAGGACACTTCCAGGGTTCCAGAGGCAGCCACAGCCCCTCTGAGCAGTGTTGGCTGTGCAGGGCGTGTGGCCAGGCGTGGGTGGGCAGCGTGGGCAGTGTGACACCGTGCCATATGCAGGGCCTGTGCTTGTCCCACTGCTGGCTGCTCCCCAGAGGGCAAAATGCAGTGAGGTTCATCCATGGTGGGGTTCATCCATGATGGGTTCACCCATGGTGAGGTCCATCCATGGACAGTTCACTCACAGTGAGGTCCATCCATGGCGAGGTTCACCCATGGCAGGGTGCATGCACGGGGAGGTTCATCCTTGGAAAGGTTCATCCATGGAAAGGTTCACCCATGGCAGAGTTAACCCACAGCAAGGTCCATCCATGCCGAGGTCCATCCATGGAAAGGTCCATCCACGAGGAGGTTCATCCATGGAAAGGTCCATCCATGGAAAGGTCCATCCACGAGGAGGTCCATCCATGGAAAGGTCCATCTACGAGGAGGTTCATCCGTGGAAATGTCCATCCATGAGGAGGTTCACCCATGGCAGAGTTCACCCACAGCAAGGTCCATCCATGCCAAGGTCCATCCATGGAAAGGTCCATCCATGGAAAGGTCCATCCATGGAAAGGTCCATCCATGGAAAGGTTCACCCATGGCAGAGTTCACCCACAGCAAGGTCCATCCATGCCAAGGTCCATCCATGCCAAGGTCCATCCATGGAAAGGTCCATCCATGGAAAGGTCCATCCATGGAAAGGTTCACCCACAGCGAGGTCCATCCATGGAAAGGTCCATCCATGGAAAGGTTCACCCATGGCAGAGTTCACCCACAGCAAGGTCCATCCATGGAAAGGTCCATCCATGGAAAGGTCCATCCACGAGGAGGTTCATCCGTGGAAATGTCCATCCATGGAAAGGTCCATCCATGCCGAGGTCCACCCACGGCGAGGTTCACCCGCGGGGCGGTTCCCGGCCAAAGCCGTGGGGAATGTTAAGCGGGTTATGTGCAGGCGCTGGGGAAGGAAGGTGGTCACCCTCCGGGGATTAGGGCTGGGAACAATGGCTGTGCCTGTGACCAGCGGGACACAAAGGGCCATTGTGCCCAGAGCACAAACTCCCGCTTATTCCCGCGGGGCTGACATGCCCACTGCCCCGCTCTCCGCGCCAGCACAAAAGCTCCCTTGCTTCAGATTGTTTGTTTATGCAAATTACAATGGTGCGTTTAATTATGCAACGGGCAGAGCCCCGGCCACACGGGAGGCGCTGATTGGGCTGGCGAGCCCGGGCACCGCGGATGGTGCGGGCACAGGGGACGCGCCGGGGCCACTCGCGCAGGGCAGCGGACCCCGGGGCGGAGGGGTGAGGAGGAGCTCCCCACCCCGGGGCAGCAGCGGCGCCCCGAGGAGCAGGGGCACGGCCCTCAGCATGACGGAAGAAGTCCCCGCAGCTGCCACCATGCCGGCGTGCAACGGGAGCCTTCCCCCGGCGGACGGCCCGCTCCAGGTCATCGGCGGCATCGAAGAAATTGCAAAATCTGTTGGGACAGTCCCGTACGCAAATGCGGAAACGAGCCCTGACACTTCACCTGCGAAGGAAAACCTGGAGGAAAAGAGAAACTCACTGGCAGAGGACATCAGCCCTGCGAGTTTTGCTGGAGAGAAGCGATGCCAAGGTATCGTACGGGGCTGCCTGTCTCTAGGTGTTGGGAGAGAGAAGCCCGGTTTGTCTATAGCCTGATGAATAACGGGATGTCCTGTGTGTTAGTCAAAATTCCTAATCGGTGGTAGCTGTAACAGTGACCTGGAGTATTTCAGAATCTGGGACGCATTTGAGGGATGCAATGAAAAGCTCATAACCAAAGAAATGAGCAATTCTAAATGTGCTCTGAAAATCTGCTGATCTGCAGCCATTAAAACCTGATTGTCATCACTAATTGCTCCATCATGAGCCCATGTCTTGTGCTTTGTGTTTCCCAAAGAAAAGCGAGAGGAGAACGCTGGGACACTACAGCAGGGACCAGCGGATATCCAGGACACAGGGACCAGTGGCCAGGGATCAGGGGAAGGTAATGCAAAATGCCATCTCATGTGGGGTTTCCCTGATGTGTAGCAAAGGGACAGTGGATGCAAGTGGTTATTTTATTTTTAAAATTGGGCCAGACCTTTCAATTCCAGAGAGCAGTGACTCATTTCTCACCTGTGAGTTGCTGCACCTTAGAAACCACAGCTGTCACCTTCCTTCCAGAGGTTTCCCATATCTCATTGACCATGGGGTACTCAAGTATTGTGGGGTCTGCAGCCGGGAGGTCCCCAACAGCCTCATGAGGTTGGCAGGTACTCCCTCTTCTGCTGCATGCTCACAGGAGAAATTCCCGAGGCTGCTGGTGGTCACAACACCCAAATTCTGTTCCTGATTCACCAAGTGTTGAATTCCCCAAAGCCCAAGCATCCACATAAAATTGCTCTCCTAAACACCTGCTCCTGGGTCTTGCACTGCTTGTTTCTGGGTGAAAATGGTGGAAATGAGCAGGAGCCGAGGCTGGAGCCTCAGCCACCTCCTGTGCTGAGCGGGGCTGCAGAGGGGTCACTGCCCGTCCTGGTCACGGGTTACAAATGTAGAGTATATGCAGGAACGAAGAGAGTTCAGACTGCAGGCACTTCTCCAAAGGAAGGAGTATTTTATGGAGTGTTACTAGAGGAGAGCAGCCCCGTCTCCCCAAGGGGGATCTGGGCATTATTCCTTTCCTCACCTCCCACCACAGGCTCCTCCTGGCTGCTTGGCTTTGGCAGTGCTGGGACGAGGGTGGCTGGATCAGGAGCTGCAGGTGATGCTCTGCCCTGAGCTTTAAAGTGGGCTCTGAGTGAGCCACGGGCTGTGCCCTGCAAGCAAACCCTGCTTCTATTAACAAAAGAAAAATATCCGAACATTTGTCACGTGCAAATTAATATTTCATAGCAAGTGCCTAGGCTGTGAGGAGGTGAATAGTGGTGGAAGTTTCCCCCCTTAGAGCTGACATCCCTATTCCAGCTGTGCTGCTTTAGGAGCACACAATAAGACCTATTAAAGGATCTCTCATGGGCCGCCTGCGCCCGCCCTGCAACCACAGCACTTTATCTCGAAATTGCAGGCAGCTTTTTAGTACCCAACCAATTTAGTCTAATTAATACTCTGGACCCCACAGGCAAAACCTTGAATAGACCATTTGTTGCGACACTAAAGCATCATTAACCACAGAGACGTGCCAAGCAGGGCAAATGGGAGATGGCCATCGCAGCCGGGGTGGCCACAGCTGAGCGAGGGGCACGTCCCGTTGGGGCGGGCTGGGCACTGCATGCGGAACGGTCCCTTCCCCTTCCCCTTCCCCTNGGATGAAGTGCAGGTGATTGAAATCAAGAAGGGCAGCGGCGAGGGGCCCCGCCCGGAGCAGCGGAACAGCGGCAAGCAGCCCTCGCCCCCGGCCAGCCCCGGCTGCAACTCCGCGCCGGAGAAAGCCGGGGAGCAGCCCGGCCTGGGGAAAAAGAACGACATGTCCAGACACAGCTACTCCAGATACAACACAATCTCCTACCGGAGGATCCGTAAAGGAAACACCAAACAGCGGATCGACGAGTTCGAGTCCATGATGCACTTATGAACTGAGGGGGGAGGGCCTAACGCACCGAGCCTTTGCTCTGGGCTTGGTTTTATTTTGTTCCCCCAAAACGTGTCTCTTCACACAACACAAGGTCACTGCTTTTCTTCTTTTTATATATGATTTATAATACACTGTGAAAATTTAACGGCTTGGCTTTGACAGGGGCAGAGGCATCCATAGCGCAGGAAAATAAATAATCAGTTTGCTAAATACCCACCCATTGGGCTTTAAGGTTATCCTCTCATTTCCTCTCTCCCTTTGTAACCGTGCTGAGACCACAGGAAGGCTGGGGCTGCTGTGAGCTGTGAGCTGCTCCGTCTGTACCGAGCTGGCAGCGTGGCAGCCGTGACCCTGCCGGGGCAGGGGGAGCAGAGAGGGTCGGCTGCTGCCACCCCCGCTGTGTTTTGCAGTCTGTCTGTCTGTCCTGGTGCCTGATGGTGCTCGACAGCTGCCCTCTGCCAGCCCTGTGTGTCCCCACCCCGTGCTGAGGGTGCCACAGGCCCGGGCAGCTGTGGGCACTGCTAGTGCTGCTGCTGGCCTGGGCTGGCCTTGGGGCATCTCCCGTTCTCCATCCCCAGATGCAGCGGCCGGGGGCTGTGCAGCTCCCCTGGCACCTCCCTGTGCCTGAGGCAGCCGGTGAGCCTGGCCGTGACCAGGAGCACCCATTGTCTCAATGCCACCAGGTCAGACTCTCTCAGGTGTCCTCTCGATTTTCATCAGAAGTTTAGATGCAAAATTTAAAAGATTGTTTTGTTAAAACCAGGTGACTTTTAATCCATTATTTTTATCTCACCTGGATATTACCCTGCTCCATTTTGAAAGACCTTTGTATATGCACCATGCAGTGGTGGCAATCTTTTTAAACTGTTTTACAGTCGGATTTGTCTGGAGTTGAGACTTAGCTTTTCACTTGACATCCCAGAAAGCATCTGGGAAAGCTGAGAACAGCTGGCAAGGGAGAGGAGGTAAGGACAGAGTTATACAGGGCCTCCCGCAGCCATAAGTGCCTTTTTAAGGATTAGTTTTACATCTCCAGCAGCACTGAACATGGCTTTGACTTTCCTTGTTCTACATAAAGGCAATTATTTATTGGCAACGTGAAAATAATACAGGGCAATTCTGCATTGTGCCAGCAGACATAGCCCTCATTGTGCCATTCACGCTTGTTTATTTGCTCCTTGGCCTGGGGAAGTTGTGAGCTTTGCTTGTACCAACTTATACTGTGGGTCTGTTCCCGCTGACAGCTGCTCTGGGGGTGACACGTCCCTCTCGGAGCCGTGGCCGTGGTGGTCCCAGCCGTGCTGGAAGGGCAGGGAGCAGCCTGGGACAGTGCAAGGTGTCCCAGCCCATGGCAGGGGGAGGAATGAAATGAGCTTTAAGGGCCCTTCCAGCCCAAACCGCTCTGAACCCACCAGTCTTTGTGACCGTTCCCGGAGCTTTCAGTGGGAAAGGCTCCCCAGGGCTTCTAGAATCTTGGACTCGCGTTTTGCCTTCCCGGCAGAGCCGCGCTGGCTCAGCCGAGAGCCTGCTGTGAAAAGGGGGAATCGCCGTGCCGGGGCGCTCGGGGCTGAGCCCGTCCCCGCTGCCGGCCCGCGNGCGCGGCCGCGGCTGCCGAGCCTGCCGGAAAAATGCGCTCGTTTCTGGAAGACTGGGCTGACTGGTGCCGTCGGAATGTTCTCAGTACTGAGCAACAGCAGGGCCCCAGCTCACTGCCAGCAGCCCCCAGGCACCCTCCAGTCCCTGAGCAAAGATCCAACAGGGAAGTGAGCATTTACACAAGCAGGGCAGCGGCGTGCGAGTGACAGGGCTGGCGATGGGATGTGACCGTGACATATGACTGCCTGGTGCCTGCTCGGTGACAAGTGATTGAATGTCAGCAAACAGAATTTGATGAAATTCATGCTCTTGATACGAGCTGACTGCCCAAACAACGTCTGTGTCATTTTTCTGATGGTGACTGCGGGCTAGCTGCGCTGAAGGAGGGAGAGAAAATCAGGAAGACAGCTGGAATAGGAGTCAACTGGGAAAATCTGTTGGGCCAGTCAATATTTTGGCAGACTGAGCCTGTCAGAAGCTGTCAGCACTGATCCAGCACGTCAGAGGCAGTGTTGTGCCGGGGCCCTCTGCAGACCCAAAGGAGAGCTGGGGGTGGGAGGCAGGACTGGGGCTCGGCGCCGCGAGCAGCGAGTGCCACGCTCAGCCCAGGCACCCAGGGGCTTGTGCTGGAGCAGCCCTCAGCTCAGCACAGGGCAGTGGGGCAGGAGGAGGAGCTCTGCCTGCACTGCAACCGCGCAGGGTACAGGGAGCAGCATCCCACAGCAGGAATTCCCAGTGGGAACAGGGGCAGGAGCCCTGCCTGCTGTTACCCACCCTGGATCTCACAACCTTGGCACACAGAATTTATTCTCCCATCAAATCCATCCCAGCAGTGACTGGTGATGGATTTTGGAGATGAAGAACTTCACAGTACAGACAACACTTGCCTGTGACAATCCAGAGGGAGTTTGGCGTGCAGAGCCTGGCTGTGCCGTGCAGCCTGGGCTGAGGGGAGCAGCCGTGCTCCTGCAGAGCCCCCAGAAAGCCACAGGGCTCGGGGACATGGCTGTGCTCCTGGCAGCCCTCGGGTGGGACAATCTGGCTGCCCTGGGGTGAGGAGGTTCCAGGCTGGCCCCTGGAGTGTGCCTCTGGCAAGAAGCAGGATGAGCCCCTAGTTCCCTGCTCCAGCAGCTGCTCTCCCCACCAAGCAAAGCAAGGCACGTGTGTCCTCCTGTCCCTGGCACAGGCACAGACTGCTGCAGGCGTCTCCCATAGCCCTGAGGGGGGTTGAACCCCGTTCATCTCCCACTGTAAAACGTGGGCTTTATTGATGTGCAACTGATTCCTCACAGAACCCTGATCCTCACCTGCCACACATCAGTCCCACACGGAGGGATCCTGCAGTCAGATCCAGTGTGGACAGGGTGTTGGATTATTTTGATGCCTTGGTCAACAAACTTCCAGTTTCTGTGGAGGAATTAGCAGCCCAATTTGCTGCTTACAGACTAACAAGGCCCTGGCAGTATTTCTGTAGCTTATGCTGCTGTCGGGGGGAACTGAGGGATGTTTGCTTACAGTAGGATGGGGACTTCAAAAAATATTTCCATTTAATTCTACAGAAAGCTTTTTTTCCCAAAGTCTGCTACGCTGAGGGAGAGCAGTGCCACTGTGCTCAGGTTCCGTCACACAGTGACGGTCACAGCAGCCGTGCTGCCCGCGGGGTTCGCCCCCTCCCTGTGCTGGTGTCAAACCGCGGCTCCAGTTACCGTGTGGGAATGCACTTCTCCCTCGGGAGCTGCCGGCTGCCCTGGCCGAGCCCACGGTGGCCCTGGTGCCCTCAGTCCGCGTGGTACCTGCCAAACTGCCACTTCTGGTAGGGGCTGCTGGCATCACAGACCTTCACCCTCAGCGCTCGGTACGCGGCATCCACCTCCAGGCACGCCGGCTGCGGGAGGTGCTGCTGCTCCGAGACGATGTGGTCGCTCTGCAGGACAGAGGGAGGGCTTAGGGGGGGCCGGGTTTGGGGGGCTCAGGCTTAGGGGCGTTGGGGCTTTAGGGCCCCTCCAGCAGCAGCAGCAGCAGCTCTGCTTTCCCTCTGAGGAAGCCCAGCTCCTCAGGGTGTGCCCTTTTCTGGCTCATCCTGATTCCTGAGGTATCTCTGCTGTCTTACAGGCGCTGGTGTGGGGTCCAGGGCTGCAGCTGCTGCTGAGCCAGGATCACACCACGCCCGCTGTGCCTCCTGCAGACTCCTTCACTGGAACAGAGCGACGAGCTCTCTCACCGTCTGTGTGGCAATTGCCACGTGGAGGAGTCGCTCGGGTGGGATTTGTACACAGCAAGGAGTACTTTGTACAGCAGGGGACTGATTTCTGTGTTTCAGCCTGCAGGCTGATGAACCTGGCACAGTTACTGCACTGGAAAGGAGCTGGGTTACTCCCGAGCTCGGGTGCTTGGGCAGTGAAAGGACCGAGTCTGAGTGACCTCCATCCTTCTGCTTTTCACGTCTGCTTGGATTAGCCTCTCTAACTCCTGTGGCCAGCCCGGAGACGCTGCCGGTGCTGCCGCAGGAAGGGACATTCCCCTCCTCGCCCTGCAGCGATTCTCAGAAGGAGCTCACCCAGGTGAAGACTCCTGCTGTGACTTGCGGAGGGGTCTGGGCAGAAGCTGCCTCCTTGTGCAGACAGGGACTGCGCTTCACTGGACAGCACAAAGCCTGATGTCAGGAGAGGGCAGAGCACTGTGGCTCCTTCAGGCGGCAGCCACTGAGCTCTCCCGCTGCTGGCACCAGTAAAAGAGCACCACCAAATCTACCTCACCCTCGGCTCAGAAATCAGGCTGGAACAGGGGACAAGATCTGCCTGTGCCCCATACAGCTCCCCAGGCATTTCTGTGTATTTTTCACAAAGTGAAATGTCATTTTCACAATTTTCAGTAAGTGGATAAAAAATGTTCCTGTATTTTTCCCTAAACACCCAAGGTGAGCCTGGGGCACTATGGCATTCAGCACTTTAGGCTGAAAAAACCAAAGGTGAAGAGGAAATTGTCTGTATATTGAATGTGTGATTCAATTACTTTTTTTCTATCTTAAGTGAAGAGTGTTTCTTTCTCAACAATAGATGATGCCATTTCAGAGCATTTTGGACAAGTACTTACACCAGGCTGACTGAGGTACAGCCATGACTCTCGGTGCAGTGCAGGCAATTAATGCAAGCCTCCTCTCTCCTCCTGCCCATAAATGCTGTCTTTAACAGGCCCTGTGAGCTGAGAGCCAGTCGATACTGGCTCATCTCCCCTAAGTGCTATTGACAGCTTCTGTGTAAAACCAGGCTGTTTTGCTGCTGCTGCTGTGGCAGTGCCTGGCACGTCCCCCAGTGTCCCCCAGTGTCCCCAGCCTGTCCCCTGCTCGGCTCTGGCACGGACACTGCCCCTGGCAGAGGGGCACAGGGAATGTGAGGGCTGGGCACCAGCAGGGGACAGGTGGCTCTGGCAGGGTGGGGTGCCCCCGTGCTGGGCTGGGCCCCCACCCTGCCCACCCTGGGAGGGCAGGGGCTGGAGCATCACTCACCAGCCCTGGCCGGGCAGTGGCCAGTGACCGGTGCAGCCAGGCCAGGCTGCGGCTCCTGCCCTGGCACTGGCGCAGGCCCACGGCTCCCACGACACCAGAAGGGGCAAGGCAGAGCTCTCCGTGCTGGATCAGCCTCAGCCAGGTGTAGTTGAACATCTGGTTCTGTGGGGACAGAGCAGGAGGAGACATGGCCCCGTCAGGCTCCACTGCAGGGCTGGCCACAGCTTCTCTGGGCAACCGTGCCAGGATTTCACCAGCCCCACAGCCAGGAACTGCGCCCAGCACCCCGCCCGGCCCTGCCCTCTGGCAGTGGGAAAAGCCATTCCTGCATCCTGTCACCCCGGGCCCTTCTCTGGCCTCCTGGAGCCCGGGCCCTGGCAGGGCTGTAAGGTGCAGCTGCATGTTCAGCATCTGCACACCGATCACAGGCTGGCATTGAGACCTTTCTCTGTTTTCATGTGCAAACTCACAGCTTCATCGAACTTCCCTAACCAGCTGCATTTGCTGCTTCTGACACTGTTGCTTGGCTATAGGCTGTGCCAGCAGGCAATTCCTGCCCCTCGCTGCTCGGGAGGGAAGGGTGGGTCAGCTCCCGGAGGGGACGGGACCAGGGAGCGGCGGGCAAGCGCCACAGGCAGGGTGACAAATCCGGGGTGTGCAGGCAGGGTGACACTCGGGGTGTGCAGGCAAGGTGACAAATCCAGGGTGTGCAGGCAGGGTGACACACAAGGTGTGCAGGCAGGGTGACACCCGGGGTGTGCAGGCAGGGTGACAC
>VXBS01002973.1:2097-17451 GCA_013400255.1 Sitta europaea
TGAGCTGTGAGAGCACACAACAGCTTCAGGAGATGGAAAGGACTTTTTATAGTCATAAATATATATATATATATAAAAATAAATACTAAAAATAATTTTCTAAGTCTAAATAGATATAAATATGCAAATAATTAATAAAAATAATTTTGTACATCTAAATCTAGATTTATATAAATACACACAAAAAAAATCTAGAAATCTAGATCTCTCTATAAAGCTAAATATATATCTAAATAGACAAAATATCAATGTTATATATTGCACAGATTCAGGAGGAATTTTGCAGGGGAGCTCACCTGGAGGAGGACTCATTTCATGGAGTGAGGGAGCCTCGTTCAGCACGAGGAGCTCGTGAATTAATTGAGGGTCAGGGTTATAAACCCCTAAAAATCCTTTCTCTGCAGTGGTACAAAATAAAAATAATTGCTCATTTCTGCTTTTCAGTAAGAATTTTGCTTCTTCTAGAATTTCAGCCCAGCAAAGCCCCCAAGCATGACTTGCAAGCTCTAAACCCAAATTTTTAGCACATTTTACTCATCCTAGGGCAGTTTTTAAACTTCTTGGGCCTTGCTCAAAGCCTTTAGGATTTTTAAAATCCAGCAAATATTTGGTTGAAGTCAGTGAAACTGCACATATATAATTTCATTTGGAAATGCACAAATTTCCAAAGGAAATAGACAATATATAAAATTTCCCTTGGAAATACACAGTCTGTATAATTTCCCTTGGAAATACCCAAATTTCCAATGCCTGTTCCATGGCTGAGCAGGATGAATTTTGTGTGGAGTGCTGAACTCACGTCGCTGTTCTCAGCACATAAACCTCAGGATTTCTCATTTTTTGTGTCCCCACAGGGAAGGCTCCTTGTGTGCAAACCCAAATAATTTAATTTCAAATAAGCCAATTTAACCCCCAATAATTCCCTTCCCTCACCACTCATCTCCACGATGTGTGCTGGGTGGGTTTGTCCTCCTGCAGCACAAACATCCTCCAAAGAGAAATTTGGTTTGGGCAGAACTTTCCTTAAACCTTCTAAGAAAACAGCAGTCTAAAAGAAAAATAATTAATTTTTAACTTTAATTTTTTCATGGTTAAAATATATTTTAAAAGCACTTTATATGTGTAATAAAATAAATTTTTTTTTCTTGTTGCATTCTAGAATTTCCTGAGCGAATTCTGAGCCTGACAGAAGCAGGGAGCTGGTGGAAATCTGAGTTTTTTTCACCTTGCTGCCATTGCTGTGGGTGATGAGGAGCTGAGCTTTCCCCCCTGCACAGGTGAGCTGCAGGGTGGATTTTTGGTGCCTCCTGCACCCAAAATTGCAAATTTCCTCCAGGCTGTCAGAGCGACAGATGCAGAGGCCAAGGACTTTGTCATAGCCTTGGAAATCCTTGGGGTCAGCACACACCTGTGGGAGGAGAGCAAAAAAATAATCCAGCAGAATGTCCAGGGGTTAATAAAATAAAATACAAAACCTTCAAAAACCTTGGGTGCCAGGCTGGATGTGCCAGGTGAAGGAAGGGATTGGGAATTTTGCTTTTTCTGCCTGGTTCCCTCCAGGGCAGAAAAAACTTTGGGATGGCAAATTATCCCTGTCAGTTTTCCCTCTGCAAAGCAGCTGAGTGGCTGCATCTCCAGTTTAAATATTAAATATTTAAATAGTGGTTTATGGCATAAATCACTGAAATGCATCTTGCCTTGACAGAAGTAGTCCCTAATTTCAATAATGTTTAATTACACAATACAGAGGAGCTCTTCTGATAAGTCAGTATTAGGACAATAAAATTCTGCATTTATTCTCTAAGCTTTTTTATGAATTTCAGCAAACCAAATCGATTATCTGCAAATTATTGCAGCAAAATTGCAGCCTGAGCACATTTTTATTGAGGAAGATGAGACTGAGAAGCAAAAACCTCTGCTAAATAATCCACAATTACCTGCTGGCCAAACTGGCGAGCGTAAATCAGTTAAATGCATCCTGCTCTGAGCAAAATCATCCCTTATTCAATATTGTTTAATTCCACAATGCAGAAAGCAACTCTTCTGATAAGTCAGTATTAGGACAATAAAATTCTGCATTTATTCTCTAAGCTTTTTTATGAATTATCTGCGAATTATTGGAGCAGAAATCAAACCCGAGCACATTTTTATTGAGGAATATGAGACTTGAGAAGGAAATAATTTCTGCTGAATAATCCACAGTTACCTGCTGGCCAAACCGGCGGGTATAAATCAGTGCCATTCATCCTGCTGAGAGCAGAATACCGTTTTATTCGGGGATTTGGGGAGGGTGCCATACCTGGCGGGAGCAGTAGCCAGCCCATGCCCCGGGGCTCAGGCAGAGCCCCTCCTGGCTGCGGGAGGCGGGGGCGCGGCACGCGGGCGCGGATTTCGGGATGCAGGATCGCCCATCCCTCCCATCCCTCCCAAAGCCGGGCGGGCAGGTGCAGAGGGCGTCCCGAGGCTGCAATCCAGACAGGGTTTGGTCAGGAAGCTGCACTTTGGGGGGGTCCACACCCCGCCCCGAACCTCCCAGCCGAGGGGGATTGGGGGTTTCTCACGCCTCGTGTTTTGATTTCTTCTTGAAACAGAAATTTCCCTGGGGAAAATGAAGTTTTTATCTTCTGCAGAGGATGGATCCCTCTTACAGCTGTCAGCACAGTGCCCAAGAAGCCCCCAGATTTCTGCTTATCAGATTATTTGAGGCTTTATGGGCCAATAAAATCCTGCCAGCTAGATATTTATGTTATTAAACCAAGACTAAATGCTCTGAATTTTGCTTTTCCTTACAGAATATCTGCCCAGCAAAGCCCCCCAAAGCATGACTTGCAAGCTCTAAACCCCAAAAATATAATTTTTAGCACATTCTCCTCATCCTAGGGCAGTTTTTAAAATGTTTGGGCCTCACTCAAACCCTTTAGGGTTTTTTTAATCCAGCAACTGTTGAATTTGGTTGAAGTCAATGAACAGTTTTAACCCCTAAACCTCACAGTGTTACATTCTAAAACCTCTTGGTAACCTTTGGAACTACTTTTGGTTTGTCTCTAACTTTTAAGCTCTAAAACTAAACTTTACTCAACACACTCTAAGTTATAAATCCACATTTTTACTTCTAGCACCGAAACTTGGAAGCTTTTCCCAAGGTTTCAGGTCAAACCCTGCCTCTAATTCTGTGTTTTACAGACTTAATGTTCTGAGATTTCCCAGCACTTTGGACTCCAACAGGTGAGGATTGATACAACCCTGAGGAATTCAGAATATTTATAAACCTGGTGTCCCCACTGAGGTTGGAAGTGAGATGAAGAGAGAAAGTAAAGGCGAGAATGAACAAAAAGTGAATTTTTGCTGGGAGTTTCTCCTGTACCTGGAACACCTGCCCTCTCCCGAGGCACACACAGGTGTGCTGCCCCTCTGCAGGCTGCTCTGCCTCAGAGCCACAGGGAAAACAGGATTTTTGGCCAGGCCTGGGGCTGAAGAAGTGCACGGGGCAGGGCAGGCAGGAGTGGGAGGGCAGCGCTTCCGAGCGGAACGTCCCCGGCGGGCACGGCACTGGCTCCACAGTGGGGTTCCCTCCCGGGCAGAAAAAACCTTGGGACAGCAAAAAAAGCCCTGTCAGTTTTCCCTCTGCAAAGCAGCTGAGTGGCTGCATCTCCAGTTTAAATATTGCAGCGTGGTTTATGGCATAAATCAATTAAATGCATCCTGCTTCGACCAGAGTAGCCCCTAATTTCAATATTTAATTGCACGGTGTAGAAAGGAGCTCTTCTGAGATGTGAGTATTAGGACAATAAAATCCAGTGCTCTGCATTGGTTCTCTAAGCTTTTTTACCTGTTACAGCACGAATTTCAGCAAGCCAAATCGATTATCTGAGGATTATTATAGCAAAATTCAAGCCTGACCTCATTTTTATTGAGGAAGATGTAACTAAGAAGCAAAAATCTCTGATAAATAATGTCTGATAAATAATCTCTGATAAACAGTCTCTGATAAATAATCTCTGATCGATAATCCACAATTACCTGCTGGACAAACTGGCAGGCTCTGTTCCCTTCCTTTGCAGTGCATCCCACTTTGGCATTCCTCATTTTGCAGCTGGGTCTCCCCGTTGATGCCAGGCCAGGCTGGAAAAAAAGAGAAAAAGAAGAGGAAAAGGGCCATGGATTTATTGCCCTGGGCAACCTGAACTGCCAAGAATGGGTGAGTGACAGAGGGGGGTGAGGAGAACTTTCCTCTCCTGCTGAATATTTCAGTAGCTTGCCTCCTCTTGAATATTTCATGGTCAGGGAGAGTTAAAAGATTGGTGTGAAATATTTATGGGAGTTACTTGAGCCCTACAGGGCACAGGGCAGAGCTGTTCTCTGCCCAATCCAAGGAATATTCGTCTGGAATTAGGCCAGGGAAGTGCTGATTTGTGATTCCAGATTTTGCTCCTGTGCTGGCTGAATTTCCAGGCTCTCTACAACAACGCTGGGTTTGGAAAATCCACAAATCCTGATTTCCCACGAGGGACCATCAGTTAATGTGGGCTCAGCCTTGGGTTTGGGATATGCTCTTCCTGAACTCTGCAGCCCAAAGCAAAAAGCTGTCAAGAAATTGGTTTATTTTTTATTATTTTTAATTTTTTTTAATTGGGATCTGCTGTGAAAAGTGAATTATGCACAGCTGGCTTGTCCCCCTTCTGGTTTTCAATATCTCAGGGACTTGCTTTGGAAGGATTTTGGGGTTTTGGAGGTGACAAGCTCCCACAGCAGAGGGCAGCCTGGCTCCCTGCAGGATGAGGAAGAGGGAATTGAGGCCATATTTTCTATTTCTGAGACCTCACCCTGGTAACCCAGAGCAGAAATCCCAGCCCCTGCCTGCCTGTGCCATGCTGCAGATGTTCCACCTCCAGCAGAGGTTTCTGTTTTCCCATGGAGAAATTTATAAATGAATTTATCATCAATTAAATGGGACATTTACGAGAAATAATTTGCAATAATGAGAAATTTATAATCCAATACTCCAGAGCATTTCTGGGTGGCTTTTCCCATCTGCTCATAATAAAAGCACATTTTTCTTAAAGTTCCTTCACACACCTGCTTGTTCAAGGACCTGCAGCTGGGTGGACTTTCTAGGGACACAATAAATGAGGGGGTTGCATATTTTGAGTTATTTTGAGGGACAGACTGGGAGAAAAACAGAGGTTTTCAGAGAGATGAAGTATTTATTTCTGTGTTTGCCAAAGTTAGGGACTGTGATTAAAGTGGGAACATGCAGAAATTGTTCCTTGGGCAAACCTCTGATGTTACAGTGAAGGATCAATTTTTAGCTAATTTTCTTCCCCATTTTCTTTGAAATGATTTATTTGAATTCCATGGCATGTGAACCAGCAGGTACTGATTTCCCAGTGAGACCCAAGGGTCAGCAAGTCAGGTAAGCCAAATAATTTTGGTCTCATCTTTCTGTAAAATTTCATGGAAGTTTCTCAGCGACAGGAGCCACAAGTGGAATATGTTGATAAGCAAATATTTGACGAGCCTGCTTTTACCCAGCCATTATTTCTAGACTTTACTCTGCAGGTATTATTTACAGCAGGTCCGGGCTCAGCTGGAGCAGGGCTGTGTTTAGATAACCCAGGTTTACAACCCCGTGAAGAGAAGTTGTAAAAATGCTGAAATGATTTTTTTAAGCTTCCGGGGAAAGGCTGGGCAGTGACTTTTGGGACAAAGCCAAGGAGCTTGGGGTGGCTTTTGCAGGAATCAGCCACAATAAACTCTCAGAGTGCTCTAAAAAGCCCAGCTTATCTCAAACCCAGCCCAGCCTGCAGCTTTGTGGGGTCATTGGTCACCTCCAGAGCAACAACCACCCATGAACTGGGGCTGTGACAGTGGCACATTCTCCTTTTATTTCCTTCTTTCCATGGTTTGTTTCTATTTTTTTCCCTGCTGTTTATTGCTTTTCTTGTTTATCCTTTTTTGGGGGAATCACGACCCTAATGTTGTTTTTTTGGGGGATTAAATGGGCACAGGATTTCTGGCACTTGGGTTGGATTTCTGTGTTAAAAAACCAAAACCAGCCCTGAAGCCTGGTTATTCTGAGGTAATCCTGAAAAGCCAGCTGAATCACAATTTGAATTTAGACAAATGAGGATGGAGGCCAAAGAGAGCTCAGAATTTATTCAAATCCCATGGACAAGGCAGTGACTGGAAGTAGTTTCTTTTCACTCAGGCTTTGCAGATGTATTTTTGCAACAGGAATGTTTTATAGATAGATGGATTAAAATACAAATTTTATCTCTGCAGCTCTGGTTTTAGGGGAGGAGGCGATGCAGAGAGTTAAACCCCAAGTTTATTTATTCAGTGAAGGAATGCAGCTGAGGTTTTTGGGGTTTAGCAGACAAGTGGAAATCCATAGCGTGCTCTGAAGGAAGAAAATAAACTGCTCTGCTGGAATGGCAGCAGCACAAGGTGTAAATGGCACCAGGATGGACTTTCCCAGGGCTTCAGCAAACAGCAGCTCGAAGAACTGCCGGGTTCTGCAGAAGTTTATCAGCTTCAAAAATCACAGCAGGGGTTGCCTTGGTGTGTGAGTAAAGATTCCAGGGAAGCTGGGAGGTGACAGCAGCTGGGAGTCACAGCACACATACCTGGGGGCACCTGGGGGTGGCTTCAGAGCCAGCCTGAAGCCCTGGAGGGTTCATTTGTGCTCGCTGCTGTTTCCTGGAGCCTCTCTAGCAGGCGGCTCTTTCTTAATTAAAATTCATTATTCCAATGGTTTCATCGCAGCCTCAGCAGAGCTGCAAAAAAACCCCTTTTAGTCCCACAGAACCTCCAGGTAAGGAACAGAAAGAGCTGCTGGAGGAAGTTAAAACTGAAGTTTTAAGTGGGATGTGCTCCATGGACTCTAAAGTGCTTCAAGTCTCGGGGTTTGTGAGGGTGAAAATATTTTTGGCCTCAGCGTGGAGCTTTGAAGGCAGGTTGGTGTGTGTTCCTCTGCCTCTAGCAGCCAATTAGCTGCAAAATGCCTTTCTAGAAATAATTGTGGAGGATTCAAAACCTGGTTACTCATCAGCAGCAAAGGGACCCAGGGGGTTTCATTTAAAACAAAGCAAACCCGGGCCAAACTGAATTATTTAGAGTCTGGGGTTTTTTGTTAGCTCCTGCTGGGTGATTTCCTGCAGGCTGAGCTGGGTGTTTATTCTGGATTCTGGAGTTGTGCTCTGGGGATTTCTGTGTGTGCTTCTCACCCCACACTGCTCTCAGTGCCTGTGTGTGGAGATCTTGTTCTGCTCAGAAAAAACAAGAACTTCTGTAAACTTCCCGGGCTGCTGCTGATGGATAGAGATAACAAAGAGAAATAATTAAGAGCTGGGACCTACCCAGCCAGGATTCTCATGGGTGTAGCAGCTCCTCCAAGCAAGGAGAGCAGAGCAGTGCCTGGGGCACTCCTGATGCCACCTGGGGAACAATTCCTTGAGTTTTTCTACCTGGGAAGTGATGTTTTACCCTCTAAAATCTTGCTGCTAAGCCAAGTGAGCCCCAAAGCTGGGCCACTCAAGGTGGATGTAAATATGTAGGGATGCCAGGTTGTCACAACAGAAGGAATTTTTCATGGAATGTTTTATGGCCCATCCCTCAGCTCCCAGGTGATAAAATGGATTTTTGTCCTCAGGGTGATGCCTTTTGGAGGCTGAGCTGGGACAGAGAGCAGGCAGAGCAGGAGGATAAAGCAGGGATTTATTAAAAGGCTCCCTGGACACACCTGGGCAGCACAAGGGATGAACCCAAAATGGGCACAGAATGGATCAGGAGGGCTCACACTTTGATAAGTTCTGGTCCATCAGCACATTGGAGTTAACTGTCCAATTACAGCTCCAGGTTATGAAGCTCCACCCTCTTCGGTTTTCTTCTCACCTCACTGTTGGTTCTTTTCCTTTGACCTGGAAGTTGTCCTTGGTCCCAAGCTGGAGCAGGAATTGTTTTGTTGCCTGCTCTATGAAGAGAGCTCAGCAGCACTGAATATGGAACCTGAAACTGCCCACCAAAACAGCCCAGAAGCTAAAAAATATGAAAGCTGAAACTGAAGGCATCGAGGACAAGTGAAATGTTGGGGTCAGCAGTGCTGAAAGGAGCAGGCTGAGGCTGCTCAGGGACATGAGAGCCCTGCCAGCACAGAGCCAGCCCTGTCCTTCCCCTGCCTGTCCCCACTCTCCTCCCTCCTGGAATTGCCTGACACGCTCAGTTTCCAGCTCCTGGGGCTCCCTCCTCCGAGTTTCTTCCCTCTGCTCTGCTCCCCACAGCTGCAGGAACACGCCTGGCTTCCAGCTGGATCCTTCCAGCCACAAAGGGAGAGGGAAAAGGGGAACTCGCCGGGCGAGGCTGCTCTGCAGGAATCTGCCAGGGGCTCAGCCTCTCCCTCCTGCCTGGCTCGGGATCTTGGCTGCTCCAGCCTGGCTGTCAGCACCTGGGCAGAGGAGTGCAGGCATGGGAAGTGCACAGAGAGAGAGGAAATGGCAATATTCCTCCCGGAGCTGTTGGTCCATCCTCTCCAAATATTCTCCAAAGGGGGCTGTGGGTTATTTTCTGCAGTGTCCAACCCCTCCCCACTCCTGGCTCTTATCTTGGCTCCTCATCTTAAAAGATCAGATTTGTTTTGTTTGTCTGCTAGAAGGAATTAGTGGGGTTTTTTCAAAATATAATTTATTTTCTTTGCCTGGCTGTGGTTTAGTTACAATCATGGCATTGTTCTCTGCCTGGCATTATCTGTTTTAGCAGTCCCTGTGCTCCTCAGCTGAGGACTTTGGGCTCTGGGAGGTGAGAAACTGTTGGAGCAAAATCCAGCAGCCTTGGGGAAGAGTCTTTGGTGCAATAATTGTGGCTGTGCAGCAAACCAGGGTTTCCAGGACACATTTTGGAGGCTGGAAACCAAACAGGGGTTGGGTTTCTGCTGTGGGCAGCAGCTGGATCCCTCCAGACCCCTCTGCCAGGAATGTGGGTCCTGTAATTCCCTTTGGAATTACTGGTGGGAAAGAGGGAGGCTGGAGGATTTCTGCCACACTAAAAACCAAAATAATAACAAAACCTTCAGAGACTTCTCAGCTTCTAAACTCTGCTCAATTCGCTTTTCCCATGATGCCCCTTCTGCTGTGAGCTGAGTACAGGTAGAAAAGTACAGAAAAAAAACCAAGTTAGTGCATGAAATAAATGTATTTATTGACAGGAAGGAGCAGTGAAACAATGTGAAGCCAGCTACTAACAATGCAATTAATGGATAACTGTGGTAGGATACACTGTAGAAGCAAGTTCATCTCTGAGTATATTGAATAAATGATATCTAGATGAGTAGTTTAATACTCCTGTCCTTTCACCTGAATGCTAAAAGATTAATGCTGTACCATTAAATGAGAGTTTTCTATGCTTTTTTAAAGGAATCCTATGAGAGAATTCAGTTTTTTTCCCTGCAAGTGTTTGTGGATGCTCTTTTTGTTCCACACTCTGCTTCCTCCTCGTGCTGTGGGATTTCTTGGTCTGTTTATAATGAAAATAAGGAGCTGGATCTGACCCTTCAATCCCACAAAGGTAATTTAGAAATTCTTCCTTAATTGTCTCCAAATGAGTAAAAAGTTCAGTGAGAAGAAATATGAGTTGAAATTCAAACAGAAGAAGGATGAGTAGTGATGGGGGAACGGAGAGAAATAACCAGAGAGAAAAAATATCTATAAAGCCTGGGAGAAAAAGGGAAAAAGAAAATAGTTCAGATTTTAAAACAGGCGGGAAAGCTTTGGAAGGAGGTGGATGAGTTCTGCAACTCATCATGAGAATAACATAATATATATATATATATATATTTAATGCAATACTGAAAGATTATGAAGTATTATGTCCCAGTCAGACTAGAGAAAATACAAATGAGAACTCTTTAGCTGTTCAGGGCATCAGAATCATAGGATATTACCCAAATCCCATTGGAATTCACTTCAACACTGCCACTTCTCAAAGTTAATTCACCTTGTGCAATGTAGCTCTTGGAGCTTAACACTTAAGGAAACCCCATAACACGAAAATAATTTTTTTTTTTTTTTTTTTTAACAAGAAGCAAATGCAAAGGGTTAATTCCAAACATTCCCCAAAGATGCTGAGTACTTAACCCTGGACCCTGCAGTGGTTTCACGTGGGAAATCTCCCATTTTCCTCAACAGGAGGCACGTGAGGGGTTGCTGAATCTTTTTTTTTTTTTTTTTTGGGTTTAGGTTCTGTAAAAGTAGAATTGCTCCCGATGTAGCAAACAGGGAAGTTTCATAGAAACCAGCGAACTCGCAACCAGAAATACAAATTAAACCAGAGTAAGTCTGGGAAGAAATAATTAAAAATAAAAATTATCTAGTTTGTAGTAATTCTGCTGAAGAACTTGGTTTTCTGGCAGTGCAGGAGTGTTTCAGCTCCTTGTTATGCTCCCAACTTTGTGTCAAAAATGATCCTTCAAAAGCTGTTGTGTTATATTTAAATTTTATAAAGGTAAGATCCTCTGTTTGATCTGTTACAAAGGAGCTGAAACACTTTGTCCCAGACTTCACCTGCCATCCACTAGCAGTACAAAATTCTGATTGCATAAACAAAAAGCTTGGTTTTTGTTGAACAAACATGCTCAGCACGATGATTTATTTTGGAAGGATTTCACTGTGAGACTGCCTTAAAGTGTGACCACTGCAGCCTTGGCCAAATTCAGAGCCAGACTGCAGAAAATATTAAATATAACTCATCAGGCTCTGAATTCCCAGAGCTCCTGTTCAAAATGACTGAGATGTCCAGTCTATCTGAATTTGGAATTGGAGGGGAGAGACTAATTTTAGACTGAAACCCTCAAGACTAAGCCCTGGATTGTTAAAATCTTTTTCCTTGGGCTAAACACCTGCATGAAAAATCATCAGAGCTTCAGACTGCAGATCAGCTACACCTCAGACCTGAGCAGAGAAGCAGAAATTTGTGAGAAAAATGAAGATTTAATTCTTCCTGCAGCACCTAACACTGAATCCCTGGTGAATCCTGTGCTGAGGATTTCCCCCATTTATCAGTTTGCTCTTGAATTCTGGGTCCAGGCGAGATCTTTCCAGCAGTCACTTCAAGATATAAAATAATATAATATATTCCATGTTTTCCTGCCTGTCCTCTGCTTATTCCCTTGCAGCAGGTGCCCCACCAGGTGCAGGTGATGAGAGTTCTCAGCATTTCCCTGGAAGGCAACAAAGCAGCAAACCTCAGCTCCATCCCCAGGCCAGGTGCTCCTGTTTAAAGCTGTTTAATGGGATTTATTCCTCCATTTTCTGGCTGGCTCTGGGTGAGGAAGGAGCTTTGCAAGGAGAAGGAGTTCTGGACAAGCCTCTGGAGTAAACCCAAAGGTGCTGAGCACCTTTTCCATCAGCTCCATGCTGTGGAGTTTTGAACTCAACGATTTTGGGGGTTCTTTTCCACCCCAAATGCTTCTGTGGGGTGGCAGAGCAAGGAAGGGACTGGCCTGAGCTGCAGGAACCCCCCTGCTACCTGAACTGAGCTTCCCAGCACAAAATACCTCTGAGGAGGACGTCGAGGAGCTCTGAGGGTGGCCAGGAGCAGAGCTCAGGTGAGTTATCTGCCACGGGGGGAGCATCCAGCAGGCTGCAGCTCTGTACAGGGGAAGAGACCACAACTGTCAGTTGTCACTTGAACTGCACTGAAATGATGGGGTTTTTTTTCTCTGCTGTGTTTTCTCTGCTGTTGGGAGAACCTCAATGGCTTGAGGTGTGTATTTCTAATTGAAATGTTGTTATATTGTTAGATTGTGCTCTGGTGGGAACTCTGATCTGACAGAGGCAAAAAAAACCAAAAGAGCTGTAGCTTTTTTTTTTTTTTTTTAAGCACTGAATATTTGCTTAATCGTGGAATTAGCCACTGCCTGTGTAAAGCAGCCATAGTTACCTCTTGAAGGACATCCTGTGCCTGGGGTTTGTGAGCCTGAAGCAGACACAGGAGCTCTGTGTTCTCCTGGAGTTTTAGGCAGGCAGTGGAGGTTTGATGTGAATTCAGGACCTGCAGGTGACAGCAAATCCTGTGGTTGCACAAGGGTAGGAACACTTAAGCCAGGGTTAAACCCTGCTGGGATCCTCACCTGCAGCTGGGGCTTTGCTCCCATCTGTAGCAGGCAGAGAATTCCCTCCAGGATTTGCTCTCTCCGCAGCCTGAGGAAGCTCCCGGTGCCCCTGGCAGAGCTTTGCCATTCCCTCAGCAGCACAGTGTGGGCCAGGGCAGCACGGTGCAGGGGGGTCAGACCTGTGGGGAGCACCCGTGGAAAAGTCAAACCTGCCCCTGTGCCTGGAGGAAATCTGAGTTTAGGGATTTGGGATCCAAACCGAGCCCCTGCGCCGTTCGCTTTCCCCCTTACCACAGTGGTCGGGCAGATCCACTTCCACACACACCCCGCTGTCCTTGCAGCTTTTCAGCACCTGAGATGGAGAATATCCAGGAGATTCCTGACCTTTGGCAGTGCCAGAATGCCCTTTTCTCCCCCAAATCCCTCTGTAACCACACCAGACCAGAGCTATGAGGAAAACCCCGGGTTATTTAAACACCAGAACGTGCTTTAGTTGCTTTCACTCCATTTTAGTTGCTTTCACTCCATTTTAGTTGCTTTCACTCCATTTTAGTTGCTTTCACTCCATTTTAGTTGCTTTTACTCCGTTTTTGCCCGACATAAACACCTGATTTACCTGCAGGACTCTCAGATATCCATTCTCTGCACACAGGTGGAGGGGAGTTTTCCCAGAGCTGTCCTGCTCGTTGACATTGGCCCCCAGGGAGATCAGGTCACTCACCATCAGGTGCTGGTTCTTTTCTGCAGCAAGATGTAAAGCAGTCTGAGAAGGGAAGAAGGGCAGAAAAGTTGCAGTGAAAGGCAAAAATAGTTTAAAAACCAACATTTTTTAGATAATGAAGTGGGCAGTTGGGATTCTGTGGCTGTGTTCCCACTTGTGCTCCATCATTCCCTCCCCATTTCCCCTTCTCTTCCAGCAGAAGGATGCTTGGTGCTTGGCTGGGGTTGGAGAGAGGGTTGCATGGGATAAAAAATGCCTTTTTTTCATGGCAAATCAGCCTCCTACCCTTTCCTCTGCATCCTTCTCGTCGATCTTGTTGAGAGATGCAAATCTCTGGGCCAGGGCAAAAGTCAGAGCTCTCCTTCCCTGGGCAACAGCCTTGTGGAGCAGCCTGGAACAGGAGAACCCAGTTGGGAACAATCAGGAGAGGAAGGAGTGCTTGAAAACACCCCAAAATAGTGCTTAAAACACCCCAAAACAGTGCATAGTGCAATAGGGCAGTACTGGGCTTTACTGGGATCAGGAAAACTTTGTTTTCCTTTCATTTCCAGCAGAACAGCCACTCCCAGTTCTTTGGGAGTTTGTGCTCCAGTTTGTGTTTTTGGGTAATCCTCCCATCCATTTTTATTGCAGTTAAAATACAAATAATTACCCTGAGAGTGTCTGCAGCATGGAAAAGATCTTTTTTTGTGTATCTTTTTTTTTTTCCAGTACTTATTATTTTAATTTTGATTTTAATTTTCTTGTGAATCCCTACACATACCTCTCATCCTTAAATATTTTAAAACCCCGAGTTTATCCTGACATCATCGGTAGCTCAGGAATATTACTGTAAATATGGAGTATTTGTATTTTTAATATCTGCCTAAAATTCTGCCTATCGATTCGAGTTTGAGCTTCCCCTCGAGCAGAGAAGCTTTTGATCAGAGGTCAGAGCCAAGTGATGCTCCCCAGGGGACAGAAATCAATGAATTTGCACAGAAAAATCGAGGACCTGTTGCCATTTTCATCGGGAGCCAGCAGTTTTTCCTCTGGGATGTTCCTCAGCAAATTTTCCACCCTGTGCAGCTGGAATTGGAAGAAGGAGAGGGCAGAGAGGTCCTGCTGGGTGGAGGGAATTTGGGTCAGCCTCAAATGTCCCCCCACATCTGGAGAGCCCCCGTGAGCTTCCAGCAGCGACCCCGCGGGGCTGGGGACTGCAGGCATGGCCTGGGGTGCAGAATTCCTGGGAAAACCTTGCTGGGGTGCAGAATTCCTGGGAAAACCTTGCTGAGGTGCAGAATTCCTGGGAAAACCTTGCTGAGGTGCAGAATTCCTCAGGAAACCTTGCTGGGATGGAGAAGTCCTCAGGAAGCCTTCTTGGGATGGAGAAGTCCTCAGGAAGCCTTCTTGGGATGGAGAAGTCCTCAGGAAACCTTCTTGGGATGGAGAATTCCTCAAGAAACTTTCTTGGGATGGAGAATTCCTCAAGAAACTTTCTTGGGATGGAGAATTCCTCAGGAAACTTTGTTGGGATGGAGAATTCCTCAGGAAACTTTGTTGGGATGGAGAATTCCTCAAGAAACTTTGTTGGGATGGAGAAGTCCTCGGGAAACCTTCTTGGGATGGAGAATTCCTCAAGAAACCTTCTTGGGATGGAGAATTCCTCAAGAAACTTTCTTGGGATGGAGAATTCCTCAGGAAACTTTGTTGGGATGGAGAATTCCTCAAGAAACTTTGTTGGGATGGAGAAGTCCTCGGGAAACCTTCTTGGGATGGAGAATTCCTCAAGAAACCTTCTTGGGATGGAGAATTCCTCAAGAAACCTTCTTGGGATGGAGAAGTCCTCAAGAAACCTTCTTGGGATGAGGATATCCTCGGAAAACCTTCTTGGGATGAAGAATTCCTCAGGAAACCTTCTTGGGATGAAGTTATCCTCGGGAAACCCCCTTGGGATGGAGAATTCCTGGGGCAGCCTTGCTGGGAGCTGGGCACAGCATCCTGCCTGCCGCCCGTCCCGGACATCCCCGGCCAGCCGCGGCTTTGGCCGCTCTCCCGCTGCCCGGGGCAGCGCGGCTCAGCCTGTGCCCGCGGGGTCGGGGGGAAATCTCCGCAGCAGGGCTCGGGGGGAAGCTCAGCCCAGCTCCCCTGCAGGGCTCCGGCCGCCTCCTCGCCTTCCCAGCGGCAGCTCCGCGGCTCCCTGGAGAATCCCTGCCCGAACGCGCCCGGCGCGGGATGCCGCCGCTCCTCCCCGAGCTGGCTCTTGTTCAGATCCTCCTGCAGCACCTCCACCAGGATGTCGAGGTCCTCCAAGCCTTTGGGGCTTTGCCCAGCGCTCTGCTTGCCCTGAAACAGCAACAGAAGCCGGGCAGGGCGGAAGAAAGGGGAGGGAAGCAGACATGAAGTGTCCTGTCCTCCCTGGGTGATAGAACAGGAATTCTGCCCCAGGAGCCTGGCACAGCGGGGCTCAGGGTGTTCTGCATACCTGCCTAAGCTGTTTCTCTGTATAAGGGTGAGTTCTCCTCTTCTCTGCTGGGGAAAAAAAAAAAAA
>VXBS01002973.1:17472-90433 GCA_013400255.1 Sitta europaea
AAAAAAAAAAGGAAGGAAACGTTCAGAGCCGAGGAGAGGCAGGCACAGAGCAGATTCCCATCAGTCCTGCCCCAGATAAGAGCTAGATAAGCCAGGCAGGGTGGGTGGTGATGCCTGCTGGAGTTGAAGGCACCCAGCAGGGATCACTGACCACGGGACAAAGCGCTCTGGCTCTTTGGGTACCTCCCAGTGAGGATCCTACTAGCAGAGGAGGCTCTGTTACCAAGTGAGGCGTTTCCAAACCTGTTTTTCCTGAGGATCCTTTGGTTACCGTCTTCACTGATGAGGCTTCCTGAGGAGACAAAACCACCCAGCTTCAATGTGAGATGCTTACACGGGGGAGAAGGTGAAACAGTGGCAAATATTGTGAGGTGAAGGGAGTGCAGCTGCCTCCTGTGCTCTGGGCTTTGCTCAGCAGGGGCTGCAGGTGGGGAGATTTCCCGGAGTGGGTAATTCAGGGCAGCTTTATAAAGATCTCTACAGCAGCCTGGGAGTTTATCAGCTCCTTGGGCTGTTTTTGCAGCCTCTGGAGCAATATTTTTGCTGTTTATTGAGCCATCTTTGCCTCGATTGAATGATGTGCAGAATCCATGGCTGTCACTGCCTTAGAACTGTTCCTAGCCCAGCCCTCTGTTTGAAATTTGCTTTATTCTCCACTTGTACCAAACGCATTGATTTGGTGGCTGGAAGAGGCAGGTGTGGCCCCTCCAGAACCCTCAGTGGGGTGTGGCTGTGTGCCCCAGGATGCTGCAGCCCTGGGAGGAACCTTCCCAACCCCAGGGAGTTCTCACCTTGCTGGGAGCCGGGTCCAAGCCTTTGGAAAGTCGGATTTTCCTCAGCAGTTCCCGCACTGGCATCTTCACTCTCACACCCATGTAGCGCTTCTGAGAGGGATCAGAGCTAAGTTCAGAGTCTGGAAAAGTCACAACACGATGCTGAAAGTAACACAATTGTCTGAGCTGTCGGGGAGGGGCGGGAGGATGAGGTCAGCCTGGGGAGCGGGCTCTGATTCCCGTGTTCATCATCAGTGGTGGGAAATTTCCACATCTCCCTGCATGTTCCTTGGCTCTGCTCAATAATTTTCCTCTAGTGAATTCCTCCTCAGTTTTCCTGCGAGCCACAGAGCTTGGATTTGCTTTTGGGGAGTGTGGCAGCCGTGTTTAGGTCTCTGACCCTCTTATATTCTGATTTTCCTGCCTTGTGGTAAATCTGCCTTTGAAGTTTCCTGTCCTGTGGTTTGGTAAATTGTTATCAGTGCAACAATAAGGAGCAGAATTTGTCCAAAATTAAGATAGGGATGCTCTGTCCAGTGGCTTTCCCCCACAGCTCTCAGTGTGCTTGAAAGTTTTTGTGTGATTCGAAGTGAAACAATGATTTTCTGCACTGAAACAAAACAGTTATTTGAGAATATACCTCGTTGTCCAAACAGGCTCTCTCTTTGTCAAAACAAGCTGCTCTGTGATTGTTTGTGTTAGGTCTCCTTGCATCTGGTGCCTGCATCCCCAAACTTGAAAGACTTGCCCAGATTAGGAGCTTAAATCCACTGGCTTTTGAAATACCTTTTATGTAACACTGGCATTCCCACCCTTGCCTGGCGTGTCCCCCTTCTTGGGATAAAATGCATTTCTATAAAATGCATTCTGTAACAGATATTATCATCAAAACAATTAGAGATTTAGTGCATTAGGTCAGGGTTTTGTCAGAGAAATGCACTGTGCAGAAAGCCACAGCTCCAAGGAGAGGCTGAGCTCTGGGGAGCAGAGTGTGAGATCCTGAGAGCAGGGAGAAGCAAGAGGAATAAAGACAGCTCTTGTGAGCAAACACAGGTCAGGATTAAACAGCACAACAGCCTGAAATGAAAAAGGTGTTGGGCCAGCAGCTCGTGGTGCTGTTAAATCAAACATAAACTGAACGGGTATTCCTGAGCAAAATCTGCCTGTGCTCTGCAGGAATCTGCAGGGCCCTGTGGAGGGGAACCCGGGCTGCCTGAGAGGAGGCAATGCTGGCAGGGGAACCAGCCCCACCAGGTGTGGTTTCTTGTTGCGTGATTTCGTTTCCCTTGCCTGCTCCAGGCACTGGGAGCTGCCGCCCCTCCAGCAGCAGGGAGCAGCAAATGGAGCCTTTGGAATGGAGATGGGGCTGTTGTTGTGTGCTGGGATTTCTGGCACTTCTCAGTGTTTAACCTATCGCTGAATAATCAAAACACGGAGACCTCGAAAAGCAGAGTTTGTTTCTCAGACTGTTCTGGAAATGGTTCCTGGGTTTTTTTTATATAGATTGGTGTTTTGGCAATGAATTAGTCACTGTTTGTAGAGTATTTGAAAGGTTTCTTTGCAAAGCTTTATAACCAGGCAGTGAGATTGCTGGTATGTTGTTATCTGGGAAGAGTTTCCAGTGATGGGTCAGATATATCCTGAAATGGAAGGACTCTGCAAAGGCAGTGATTCACCAAACACACTCTCCTGTGGCTTTGAAATGTTAATAACTCAGAAGGTCACATCTATTGCCTTGCTGTTAGCTCAGAACCAAACTTGCAATTCAGAATGCAAATGAGCAGCAGAACGCTGCAGATGGAGAGAAATGATGGAATATTGGGCATCCCTTGGAAACCAGAGCAATTTCTGACCTCAGCAGCAGAACACAACAAAACCCAGCCCAGCCTGAGGAGGGGAATGTGCTGAACATCTCAGACATTGCTGAGCTTGGTCTGTGCTGCTCAGAGCCCCCGGGGCACTGGGCTTCATCAGCTGGTGCAAGGAGCACAAAATAGGAAATGGGAATAAAGATTTTTCTCTTACCAGCAGGAGCAGGCATCCCTGGAGGTTTGCATGGAGGAGGAGGAGGGTGGTAGATCTTGGGACTCGCAGAGTTCAGCTCAGTTAATCCAGAATCTGGCAGAGATGGGCTCTGCTGGAAGCTGCTCTTGGGGCTGGCAGTTTCTCCAGGCAGAGGAGATCCCTGGCCTGGGCTGTAGCCACAGATTTCACTTTCACTCATGTTTTGGTTGACAAGGAGCTCAGGACTCATGCAGATTGTTTGCAACATCTCCACTGTGTGTGTGTGTGTGTGTGTGCAGGAAAAAAGATGAAAGAGGGGAGGAAAAAAACCCCTGATGTTCAGTTGTGTTTAAAAAAAAAAATTTAAAAATCAATCCAGTATCACATGGAGACCGTGGCAATGTAATTAATCCTCCAATGTAATTAGCTGAGTCCAGCTTCCCTCTTGTCTTTGGAGCAGCAAGTTCCAGCAGGGGAAGAATAAAACCAGCCTTGGAATCCCAGCAGGCACTGGAAGCAGCTTTTGAGAGTTTCTTGGCTGCAGTTCTGCTTTCCTCTTTATACTCAGGTATGGTTTGGAGGACGGCAGCCTGGGAAGGCTCCACCCTCTTTCCTGACAACCCTGAGCAGCTGATGAAGAAATGAGTTTTCCCAGGAAAAAGCTGAACTGCAAGTTGAAAAAAAATAATTATTTTCCTGCTGTGTGAATCAGAAAAAAATTAAAACCTGATTTACTGGGAAGGAAAAAGCAACCTCTGACTTAGTGAAGTAGTAGGAGATCCTTAATTAAATGTTTTGGGAATTCTCAAAAGTGTTTTTCAGCTGGGATAAGGAGAGTTTTGTTGTCAGTAGCTGGTGCAGTGCTGTGGTTTGGATTTAGTGGGAGAATACTTTTGATACCAAACTGATGCTGCAGTTCTGGCTCAGTGCTTCCTCTAAATCAGGGAGTTTTCCCAGGCAGGCAGTGCAGAAGAAGCCATGAGGGGGCATGGCCAGGACAGCTGACCATGGCCAAAGGGACAGCCCAGAGTGGAGAAAATCATATTTAAATTGGGGGATTGAGGCACCAATGTCAGGGCAGCAGCTGGTGGAAGACCACCTTGTGTTTATTGTTTTAATTGGGGTTTATTTCTCTCTCTCTCTCTCCCCCTTCTCTCATGTCATTCAACTATTTCATTTATAAACTGTCCTTATCTCAACCATGATTTTTTTTACCTTCTCACAGTTCTCTCCCTGGTGAGAGCTGGTGACTGTGGGGTAGTTGGTGCCACAGGGGTTAAACCATGACAAATGGGGACACCTCTTATAGGAAATCTCTTTCCTTGTCACCAGATCTCGACTCCATTCCCATGTCCCTGGGAAATGTATTTCACCCTGTGGGCTGTGCCATTTCAACTGAACAAGCAGATATTTCTCTTAAGTACCTAGATTGAAAAAAGGATTACGATGTTATCAGCTGCATCTTCTTCCCTGGCTGTGTCCTGGAAAGCATTCCAGATTTAATCCCAAGCAATATCATCTTTGACATCAGCTTGGGCAGAGAGCAGCCAGACTTTCTGGGGCAGATCTAAAAGAGCAATATCACATGTGTGTTATAATTTGAGCTGGACACTGATTTCTCTCCCAGACCTGGGCAATTCCCACCTCCTGCTTTCTCTGCACTGGCAGCAACAACTCCGGGCTCAGGGATGTTGAAAGGATTATTCAGGTATTGATCAAAGGAGATTTGATACTTGTAGAACAAGCAGGGAATCAGGAGCTGATCTGCATTGCAGTGGCTCTTCCCTGGCTCCCTGCCCCACCAGGAATTATTGCTGCCAATGAATGGAGCTGGGAAGGTGAAGGGATAAGGCAGAGGCATGGCTGGAGCCAGGGTTCACCTTCCAAGGGCAGCCCTCTCTTCTCCCTGTGAATCCCAGGGCTCTGCAGGTCAGGGATTCAGGCCCCAGAGAGCCAGCATCCCAGTTTATCCCTCCCTTTGTTCAAGGGGAAGGGATTTGTTGGATGACTTTCCACTTTTGAACTGTGCTTTGCCCGTCTGACACGGGGACAGGCACAGAGGGTGTCTGGTTCCTCTAAGGGCACCTCCTGCTCTGTTTGGGTAAATATTTGCCTTCCATCTCACCTGCTTTCCCTTACTGAGTGCTGGAGCCAGGATCCAGCCCCTCAGTGCCACGGGTCAGCCTGTAAATACCCCGTGCCAATCTCTGGGATGAGGCACCAGGTCAGGAACTCCTCCATGCTCACAGAGGTGGGAGAATTTGGCCTCCTGCTAACAGGAAATTACTGCACTGACTCACTGCATTTATTGGGCAGTAAATCACAGCAGAGATTCCTCCTCTTCCCATTCCCCTCCATGCTCCAGCCCACGTGTTGGGTAGTTTTATTTCTTATTTATAACTCGTGATTACATTCCCAGTAAAGCAGGAATTGGCCTGGGCTTGGTGCAGGTACTGACCTCCACCGGTGAGGAATTGACTTTTCTATGGTACAGAAAGGACCAAAATGCAATATTCAGCCATGAGAAGTGGATTTTCAAATCTAGCAACGAACCCCCTTGGAATGTGGACTCTACAAGGTCTCCAAGGCTTTGTATTTGTTTAACTGGGAATTCTGTGGTTCTGCTTCCAACCTCAACAGGCACCTGACATTTTAAAAGAATCCTTTGTTGCTCTAATTTCAAACAGCTCTCAGGAGTCTTGCTCTGTAAACAGGCACTGCTGGCTATGAGCTGTCCACCTCCAGCTCCATCCCTTTTCAGTTTTCAATTTGGACCCTCTAATAATGCTGCAGCCAGTCCTCTTTTATCCACCGAGGCAGGGCAGGCTCCAGCTTGCACAGCAAGCAGAGGGAGATCCCAAAAATTACTTTCTAGGATTTGTAGATGCTGCTTCAGTCGGTGCCTCCTGATTCCCACAGGAAGTTCCCTGTGGACAGAACTGTTTAATTTATTACCCAGTGAAACCTGGGTTGGGGAAAGTGTTTTTTACCCAAGAGGGTGGAATATTTTCGTTATCTTCCACAGTTTTAGTGCTTTCTGCATTTTTAAACACGCTCTGTGCTTCTATTCTAAGAAAGGGAGAAAATCCCAAGTGTTGAAGGTGTAAGAACAGAGGATAGGATTGGGTGAGGGTCTTCAGTGGCAATCATGAGGGGCAGGGGGTGAGGGTCAAGCCAGGTTTGGGCATAAACAGAGCTGAGCTTTTAGGAAAGACAGGTTTGCCCTGTAGGAAAAAAATCACATGCCAGATTTATTTTTTTTGTGTGTGCTGGGGGGTATTTGTTTTTTCTCCTTTGTACTTTCCTGATTCACTCCTGGTATCCTGTTTAATTCCTGATATCCTGATTCATTCCTTATATTCTGATCCCTGCTGTAACATTTTCAGCAGAGATTGCCATCACCCTCTGAAGTTCTTAGTGAAAAACAAACCCTGTAATGAACTGATTTGTGGTGGGCAGCTCTGTGAAACCTCTCTCCGTGTGAAGGTTCAGGCTGTGCTGCCCATGGGTTGAGCTCCTTTTCTCTCTCTGGATGGATGGAGGGTGAATCCTCTCTCCCTCCTCCCTTGTTCCTACATGTTCCCGTGCACACACCCACTTTAACAGCGTGTGCCGGGGTAGGTGTTTGTCTGTCTCTCCCTGTGGATGCCAGCTCCGAACCCACCCGGCTGAAAAACCTTTGTTGCAAAAGGTTCCCTTTGTTCAAATCCTCTTTTGCATACTGGGAGGGAGTGGGTTTGATTTGCACTGATGGAGAAAGCCAGGAGGAGGCTTTCCAGCGACGGATGAGGTGACAAACAAAATATCAGGAGAGATTTGAAAAGCTCATCTTGCAAGGGAATTGTGCCTCTCTAAAGGTGAACGTAATCCTGGGTAAATGTATCCCAAGCTAAATGGATGAGGAGTATTTAAATGCTGAATAATGAAGTTATTTAATATTAAGAACTAGAGTTGGGATATGGGTGGATTTTCCTCTCCGAGCCTCTCCCCTGGGAAGCAGAGCAGAGCTGTGGAGGCTCCATTTGCATGGGAAGTGCTGCAATTGAGATGTGACAATTCCGGTGCTGGCAGGGGGTTGTGACATCGCCGCTGCGTTTGTCACCCGCTGTCGGAGTAAACATCCACCTGAGAAATTAATTACCTGTGCCAGGAGCGGCAGGGGTCACCTGGGGTGGCTGGCCAGCGTCCTGTGCTGGGAGATGCTCCCCAAAGAACCCAAACCTCTCCTGGGGCAGCTGAAAGGGCAGGAGGGCACAGTGGGGCACAGCTGTGATGGATCCCGGGGTGGCTGAGGTGGGAAAAGCCCTCCAGGGTCAGCGAGTCCCATCCCTGGAGGTGATCCCTCCAATCCCACCTGGGCAGCTCCCTCCAGTGCCTGGCCACCTTTTTCCATGGAGAAATTCCTGCTGATGTCCATCCACCCCGAGCCTCCCCTGGTGTAATTTGGGGCTGCTCCCTCTCCTCCCGTCCCTGTTCCCTGGGATAAAACCCCAAATCCGCCGCTCCTGTCAGGGAATTGTGCAGGTCCCTCCTGTTCTCCCTTCCCAGGAGCTCTGCAGCCCGAAGGTGACTCTGGCAATGTCGCTGTCCCTTCCTGCGGGAGCTCCAGCCTTTCATTTCCAAGAATTACCTGCGCCTGACTCAGCCCTCGTGGCGCTCCATGGTTACCTCCAAATGTTTTCCTGGGAACTCCAGAGCTCCCTGGCCATGGCAGGGCTGGCGTGTTCAGACGGCTTTTACCTCCCTGAGCTGTTTCCACCGGGAGGAAATTCCTCTCGTGTGGGGCTGCTGGCTTGGCTCTGTCCCCCTTAGAAGGGGATCGAGACGTTTTCCAGAGTTTTCACCTCTCCAGAGCAGGACAAGCAAAGCTCTTCTCCCCTGGGATATAATTCCCTGATTTTTATGCGGTAATCAGAGGGAATTAATTGTCGGTGACTTCTCAGCTCTGTGGTCTCGAATTGCAGGTGATTAAAGGTGAAGAAATGATTTTAATCTGCCCGGTTTTGATGCCTCGAGGCACCTGGGGATGGGATTTGAGCATTATCAGTCTCCACTCGGAATGATGCGGTTGTGGGCTTGATTTTTGGTGGATTTCTGGAAAGATGAGGAAGGAAAGGGAACCCTGAGCTGCTGTAGGAGAGGTTTGCTGGGGTCCCACATTTAAACGGCGCCGTTGAACCGAAAACTGCCCCGTCTGAAGCATTCTGTGCAGCAACAGTGACCTCCCCTGGGCAGGAGGAGCCGGGTGTTCCTGTTCATTAACCCGGAGATCCAGAGTGGAACTGGCCACACAATCCACGGGGAATTGGTCACCAAATCCGGATGGGATTGGTCACCCAACCCAGGAAAACTCAAACTGTTTGTTTGGATGGAATTGCTCACCCGATCCCAAAAGATATGCAGCACTTCCCATCTTTCCAAATAACTCAGGATCAACCTTTCCATTCATCACTTTTCTGACAGAGCTTTTCACCAGTCTATACGCACAGATATTCAGATAAAAGTTTAAATTTATAGGCCTAATAGGCATGGAAAGACAAAGGGGATAGATCTTTTATTAATGGAGCATTTTCGTGGCTCTTCATTTGGATGCTCCTTCAGTGTAACCAAACTAAGAGTTTTTATTCAGACAAGAAAAAAATTTCGGTTGTTTCCCCTCCTTCTGATTTCTTTGCCAAAGCAAATTCAGGAATCATCTGCTGTGGTTTCAGGGACTGCCTGTCTGTGTTTCCTCAGCTGATCAATGCTCAGCAGAGCTTGGCTGTTACCCCAGAGCACCTAAAACGTGAGAAGGAGAGGAGAATTCACCCCAGGCTGCTGTTGGGTGCAGCTGATGAAATCAAACCCGCCGGTGGCTGCAGGGAGGACTTTGCTGAGCTGTGAGAGGAATAATTTCGATTTTGTGGTGCTGCAAGGGGGCTGAGTTACAGAAGTTGCTCTGTGTTTGCAGCCTTGTGGGCTCGCACCAGAGACAGGCTGGATTGGATGTGTGCTCAGGGAATCCTCTTTCATTTTTCTTGAGCTCTTCATCCTCCCCCAGCTGAGTCACCCTGGCTGTGGAGGGGGAGATTTCCTCTTTCCTGTGAGGCAGGGATGATAATTCCTTGGGAAAGCTGCTCCTCCTCCAGTGCTGGAAATTACAGTGTCTGGCTCTCCACACGTGTCCTGTTACCTCAGTGCCCCCTGGAAATCTGAATATTTTTATTTTTAGCAACAATTATTTTTAGCAAGCAGTGGTTTAAGATGTTTCGTTGCCGAATCCCGAGGCCACATTCCTGTTAAATTTTAATGGGAATGCTCAGTTCCACCTCCCCAGAACAGGACTCAGGGATGTTTGTTCTTGACATTATTTTTCATCCCTTCATCCTGCTGCCTCCAGAGACAAAGTGCATTCAGCTCCCGAGCTCAGAAATGAGTGGTGATGAAGGAACAATGGTTGATTTCCCTCTGGCTGTGTGGAGGCAGACAGAAAAAACGGGAATTAAACCCATGGGGCTTCTGGGGGGTTGGTTCATGCGATGAAAACCAGGCATTTGTGCAGAGGAATTGGCCACATCCATTTGTGTGTGCACTGAAGAGCTCTGAAATAAAAGTTTATATTATATTTGCAGACTCTGAAAAGCACGGATGGTTCATCTTTCAAACAAATCAGCTGCAGCTCCAGGGCACCAGGGTGAAGGGATTTCCAAGCTCAACACTTTCTATTCCTTCTGAATTGCGGATTTTGAGGCTACCTGGAGCGTTTTGGGAATGTCTGTGCTGTTTTTTGGGTTGAAGGAGATGGGAGCAGAAAGCACAGGGGAAAAATACTGCGATAATTAGGTTTGGCTTTCGAGGCATGTCGCAAAATATTTCTGTAAAAGCGAAACTGAATTTTAATTTGTGGCGAGAGAAAAGCAAAACCAGGTCAAGAAAATCGAGAGGGAGGAAGTTATAATGCTGATTTTTCTATCCCAGGCTGTGTCACTAGATGGTGCTGGGAGTCAGACCAAAGGCAGCAAAAGGATTCCAAACGAGCTCGGCAAAAAAGGGAAATAGAGGAGAGGGAGTGGAAATTTAATGTCGGAACAAATCCCATGTGCGAGGATGATGCGTGAGGACTTCCCTGTGGTTTCAAATGGGCAGAGCACGGCAGAAATACCATTTTTAATGCTTTTCCCTGCTCGCAAAGCTGATGTCTCCAACATTGGCGTGCGTTTCTGAGAGCTCCGCTGGCAGCTGGGACCAAACGGGGCTGGAAGGGACAGCGCAGCAAAAGGGGCCGGCTTTAGGCATTAAAAACCCAGGTGGAATTTTCATCTCAAAGGACTCGCAGCAGGCGGGATTGCAATGAGAATTGCAGAACACACCCAGGAAATGTCCCCTTTTTGGGTCCCTGCAGCCCCCTGGGTGTGAAATCCATTTCCATCTCCCCCCACCAAGACCCGGTCCCAGCAAAGCTCCGACCAATCCCTGCTCCAGCAGAGGATGAACTCAGCTTTAGGATGCTCAGGGTTAATATTTTGGGCGCCAGAGCCATAAAAACATGTATTTTTTTTGTAGTCTGGGTGCTTGAGTTTCTCCGCTGGGTGTTTTTCAGGCTCATTTCTCTGCTTTGTTACTGAAATACAATGAGGTGGCCAGCGGCCAAACTGGGCTCCTGCCAGCTCTTGCTCAAGAAAAGTCTCCTCACCTCGGAATTCCTGCCCCGACAGACTCCCAAAGAGCCCTGAAAAGCTGAAAGAAAAAAAAAAAAGAAAACTCAAAGGAAAAAAATAGCTCAAAGAAAAAAAAAAGTTCAAATTAAAAAAATATAAATAAATACAAAGCTCAAAATAAAAACCAAAACTCAAGGACAAAAAAGAAAAAAGCTCAAAAAAAACCCTTTAAAGAAAAGAATAAAGGAAAGCTCAAATTAAAAAAAAAAAAAAGGAAAGCTCAAATTAAATAAAGAAAAGCTCAAATTAAATAAAGAAAATCTCTGAGAGCTTTCCTTGCCTAAGTGAGATTTTGCACGTGGACAAAATGGGGAATTTGGGCCCCAAACCTTGAATTTTCACTTTTTTTTTGTTTGGGGTTTTGTGGGGTTTTGTTTGTTTGGGGATTTATGTTTTCTTTTATTTGGTTGGGATTTTCTGTTTGTTTGTGGGTTTTTTAGGGGAGCTGTTTGGGGGTTTTATTTTGGTTGGTTGTTTTTTTGGGGGGGGTCAGTTTTGGTTTTGTGGGGATTTTTTTATTCTTGTGTTTTTGTTTGGTTTTTTTTTTTTGCAAGTCCTCTCCCTCCATTCCTGTCCTGCCCAGGCTGAGCTGGTTGAACAGTGCTGATTAATCTCATTTTCTCCCATTTCCTGCCCAGTCTCAGAGCTGCTGGTGGAGAATGTCAGGTCAGGACAGCAGGATTTTCTCCTGTGGCTTCTCTGGCCTGGCAGGGATTCAGGGAAACACTTAAATCAGGAATTTTGGGGCTGACATGAACCCTGAGCTGGGGCCCTCACACCTTGTTTAGTTCCTGGGAGTGAAATATTCCACGGAATTCCAAATTTGGGGATGGAGCTGGGGTTGAGTTTGCTCTCAAGAGAGATGTGCTGAAAATCTGAGCACTTGACAGGGAGCCAGGGCTGGCAGGAACAAAAATTTCAGTGCCCCAGAGAGGGGACAAAATCCCCAAAATGCAAATTATTTATATTATTGATCAGCTCCAAGGTGCCTGGATTGAAGCAGCCCTTCCACAGTGAGCTGAGGGGGAAATATTTCAATTATTCACAGTTTTCTTTCTGTATAATTCACTCACTTGGTGCTGAATTTCTTCTTTGAAGGGGATTTGAATAATTTGTGATGTTCACTGATGGTATTGGCCAGAAACTTGATATTTCTACAGCCAAACCCTCAGCAAATTTCTCATCCCAAAGCAGAAATCCATGTAAGCACTGTTCCTAAATAGCTGCACATCAGGGAGCCAGGGCAGCTGAATCAAACCAGAATTAGGATGGGCCAAACTGCAGCAGCTCTGTTTGGTTGGCAGCAGGAAAATTTGCTTATTTGGGGTTAATAATTAAAGCCATACACAAGTGGGGAGAAGAAAATAAAGGCCCCAAATCCATTTTACTCCTCTGAAAGTCACAAGCAACAATAGGGTTTAATCTGGGGTCAGGTTTCAGAGCCCTTTTCCCATACACCCAGATTTTATTTCCCTGCCAGTGGCCTCCATCCAAATTCCTTCAGCAACAGGGAAATGACTCCCACTGAGGGCACATAATTCAGCCCTACCATGGCTGCAGAAAAATTTATTTCAGGGCAAAATTTTATTTATTATCATTATTTTTTATTATTATTATTTATTATTATCATCATAATCACTATTACTATTATTATAAAAATTATCTCTCATTAAATATTATTTTATATATAATTATATATATTATTATATATTGTTTGTTATTTTATTGAGGTTTGAAAATGCTGCTTATTCCACAGAAAAAAAGGATTTGTAGCTTCGTGCTGCAGGTGGGGAAAAACAGGTGAGGGTTCTCCTGCTGGGATGGGAAGGGTCAGGATTGTTGTCATTGCTTGGAAAATTATTGCACTTTACCTGAAAAAGGAGGAAAAATATTGTTATTCTTTATCCCTGACATCAAGCAGTTGCTTGGGATGGAGAAATAATTTTGATTTCAAGAAAAACACAGAGCAAACCTAAAAAACAATTCTGTAAAAATGGGATTTAATGGGGTTCTGGCTGGTCTGAGAGAATGCAGCAAAAAAAAACCCAAAACCAAACCAACAAACCCCCCTCTTATGGTCAATATTCAAATTAATGATACCCAAAATTAACTCTTAATTCTGAAATTTGAGCTTTGCTGGTCTCCACAAAACAACCCTGCATAAGAGCAGAGCCCTGCAAAAGCTCTGAGCTTGCTGAGCTGGTTGATTTGTTAAATGTTGGGGATTTTCTTGCCTTTTTGCCTCTCTTTGGGAATTGTGACAGCTGGTATTTACCTCAAAATAAGGAAGTACATCCTGTTAATCAGCAGGGCTGAGAAATGTATTCAGAGGCATTAAATTCCTTTTGTGGGGGGATAAAGGAACCTCCAGGAGCTGCGTGTGCCCAGCTCTGCTGGGACAGAATTTTCCAAGCCAGGCTTTTGTTTCATTGAGCTGAGGCATAAAATTGAAGGAGAAACATCTCCCCAAAGCCAGAGTGCTGCTCTTAAATGGATATCTTTTCCAGAAAATATTTATCTGCTACAGGAGTGATTTCCTTGGGATTATTCTGGCTTTTCATTTGCTTAGANAAAGAAAAGCTCAAATTAAATAAAGAAAATCTCTGAGAGCTTTCCTTGCCTAAGTGAGATTTTGCACGTGGACAAAATGGGGAATTTGGGCCCCAAACCTTGAATTTTCACTTTTTTTTTGTTTGGGGTTTTGTGGGGTTTTGTTTGTTTGGGGATTTATGTTTTCTTTTATTTGGTTGGGATTTTCTGTTTGTTTGTGGGTTTTTTAGGGGAGCTGTTTGGGGGGTTTTATTTTGGTTGGTTGTTTTTTTGGGGGGGGTCAGTTTTGGTTTTGTGGGGATTTTTTTATTCTTGTGTTTTTGTTTGGTTTTTTTTGCAAGTCCTCTCCCTCCATTCCTGTCCTGCCCAGGCTGAGCTGGTTGAACAGTGCTGATTAATCTCATTTTCTCCCATTTCCTGCCCAGTCTCAGAGCTGCTGGTGGAGAATGTCAGGTCAGGACAGCAGGATTTTCTCCTGTGGCTTCTCTGGCCTGGCAGGGATTCAGGGAAGCACTTAAATCAGGAATTTTGGGGCTGACATGAACCCTGAGCTGGGGCCCTCACACCTTGTTTTGTTCCTGGGAGTGAAATATTCCACGGAATTCCAAATTTGGGGATGGAGCTGGGGTTGAGTTTTCTCTCCAGAGAGATGTGCTGAAAATCTGAGCACTTGACAGGGAGCCAGGGCTGGCAGGAACAAAAATTTCAGTGCCCCAGAGAGGGGACAAAATCCCCAAAATGCAAATTATTTATATTATTGATCAGCTCCAAGGTGCCTGGATTGAAGCAGCCCTTCCACAGTGAGCTGAGGGGGAAATATTTCAATTATTCACAGTTTTCTTTCTGTATAATTCACTCACTTGGTGCTGAATTTCTTCTTTGAAGGGGATTTGAATAATTTGTGATGTTCACTGATGGTATTGGCCAGAAACTTGATATTTCTACAGCCAAACCCTCAGCAAATTTCTCATCCCAAAGCAGAAATCCATGTAAGCACTGTTCCTAAATAGCTGCACATCAGGGAGCCAGGGCAGCTGAATCAAACCAGAATTAGGATGGGCCAAACTGCAGCAGCTCTGTTTGGTTGGCAGCAGGAAAATTTGCTTATTTGGGGTTAATAATTAAAGCCATACACAAGTGGGGAGAAGAAAATAAAGGCCCCAAATCCATTTTACTCCTCTGAAAGTCACAAGCAACAATAGGGTTTAATCTGGGGTCAGGTTTCAGAGCCCTTTTCCCATACACCCAGATTTTATTTCCCTGCCAGTGGCCTCCATCCAAATTCCTTCAGCAACAGGGAAATGACTCCCACTGAGGGCACATAATTCAGCCCTACCATGGCTGCAGAAAAATTTATTTCAGGGCAAAATTTTATTTATTATCATTATTTTTTATTATTATTATTTATTATTATCATCATAATCACTATTACTATTATTATAAAAATTATCTCTCATTAAATATTATTTTATATATAATTATATATATTATTATATATTGTTTGTTATTTTATTGAGGTTTGAAAATGCTGCTTATTCCACAGAAAAAAAGGATTTGTAGCTTCGTGCTGCAGGTGGGGAAAAACAGGTGAGGGTTCTCCTGCTGGGATGGGAAGGGTCAGGATTGTTGTCATTGCTTGGAAAATTATTGCACTTTACCTGAAAAAGGAGGAAAAATATTGTTATTCTTTATCCCTGACATCAAGCAGTTGCTTGGGATGGAGAAATAATTTTGATTTCAAGAAAAACACAGAGCAAACCTAAAAAACAATTCTGTAAAAATGGGATTTAATGGGGTTCTGGCTGGTCTGAGAGAATGCAGCAAAAAAAACCCCAAAACCAAACCAACAAACCCCCCTCTTATGGTCAATATTCAAATTAATGATACCCAAAATTAACTCTTAATTCTGAAATTTGAGCTTTGCTGGTCTCCACAAAACAACCCTGCATAAGAGCAGAGCCCTGCAAAAGCTCTGAGCTTGCTGAGCTGGTTGATTTGTTAAATGTTGGGGATTTTCTTGCCTTTTTGCCTCTCTTTGGGAATTGTGACAGCTGGTATTTACCTCAAAATAAGGAAGTACATCCTGTTAATCAGCAGGGCTGAGAAATGTATTCAGAGGCATTAAATTCCTTTTGTGGGGGGATAAAGGAACCTCCAGGAGCTGCGTGTGCCCAGCTCTGCTGGGACAGAATTTTCCAAGCCAGGCTTTTGTTTCATTGAGCTGAGGCATAAAATTGAAGGAGAAACATCTCCCCAAAGCCAGAGTGCTGCTCTTAAATGGATATCTTTTCCAGAAAATATTTATCTGCTACAGGAGTGATTTCCTTGGGATTATTCTGGCTTTTCATTTGCTTAGAGCATGAAGAAAATAAATGCTTGCTCTGTCAGCTTTTGAGGATCAGCCTCTCTGCCCAAACCAGTCCAACCTGGGCATTGTTTGGGTTGGGTTCTTGCCACGTGTTTGGGGGTTTTTATTATTATTATTCTCAAGCACTCAGTTCCCATGAAAGTGCCAACATCTTCTCCCCCCCTTGCTGGGAGTTAATATTTCATTAGCATAAATAATTTTGTGTCTTCTGGAGTCTGACCTAATTTCTCCATGGCTACAACATCCTTGCTTGCTGGGGAAATTCAGCACCATTTCCTTCTGCTGTCCCTAAAATTCCTGCCCCTAAGTGGTTTAATTCTTTAGCATCAGAGATTTTACCTTTTTTTTAGCAAAATCCTTTTACCTGAGGCACAGGAAAATGTGCCCCAAAACCCGAGATTTTTAGGGCTGTGCTGGCCAGAGGATGGGAATACCCACCAAAAAAAAAATTAATTCTCATCAAAAGGGTTCATAACTCTCACTTCAAAGCACTGAGCTGTTCAAATTAAGGAATCACTGATTCCAGCAGGGCTTTGCTGACTGAGCCAATACATGGAGGGCTGAATTCCTGGAGGAAGCAGCAGCTTGTTCCCCCCAAAAATGACATTTTTCATTTAGCTGGGGTGAAAAGATGATGCAATTTTCTAGGATATGCAACTGGCTGAGAGGGGGAGTTTGGGTAGGGAAATGAGAAAAATGCAAAAATGCAGGTGTTGCTGGGAATTTGCTCCTCTTTATCCAGGGTTAAGAGACTACACACAAGGGGATCTTGGCTTAAAAAAAAAAAAAAAAAAAAAAAAAAAAAAAACAGGNGGTTAAAAAAAAAAAAAAGGGGGGATTTTGGTTTAAAAAAAAAAAAAAAAAAAAAGAAACAAAACAGGGAAAAGAATTAAATATTTACCTGGTGAGAGAAATGCCAATTGCCAGAATAAATATGCAGGTGTTTTGTTATAATTCCTGTGATTCCAGGACAAAAAATCAGAGCTGGAGGAGGAGCAAATTCCTGGGACAAGCTGCCCACCTGTGCAAAGCCAGCAGGGACCCCCAGGAGCACTGGGATCGTCCCCCAGCCCCTTCCCACCCCAATTTTGGCTGCTCCAGGTCAAGTTTTCTGTGGGATTTATGCCTAAGAACCCCCTAAACCTAGAGGTTTTTCCAGTAGTCAACACCTGTGCTCTTAAATTTTGTGCTGAGTGAAGTTTTCAGGAGGAGAATTTCAGATCTGTGGCTGCTGTTCCATCTCTGGGGAATTCACAAGCTTTGTTGTCAAACCCTGAAACTCAGGAATTACCTGTTGGGTTGCTATGGAAATGGGACAGGTTTGGCGTTTTTGGGTTTGTTATGGGGTGTTTTTTGGTTTGGGTTTTTTTTTGGTGGTGGTTTTTTTTTTTTTGGATGCCATGAGAATGATATTATTCCAGCTGAAATAGCCAGAGCCTGTGGATGTTAATGACAGGCATCCCTGTGATTTTGGGTTTTTAGGAGTGTGCCCAACTACTCTGCATGTCATTATCTTAAATATTTAAAAATCCCCCAATCTGATCCTCAACAATTGGCTTGAGATTAGCAGGATTAAATAAACCTCAGTGGTTTTTATTTGTAGTCTCTTCTTAAATCTCAAACACACTCAAGCTCATGTTTGCAAGTCCTTCCCTGCAGCTGAAGTCCCTGGATTTGCCTTTTTTTTTTTCAAAATTAATTACAGAAATACTCTCACCCACTTGACTGCAGGTGCTGCTTCTTGAAGATAAATGTTAAATGTCAAAAATTTGAAAATAAACCAGAACAGTTGGAAGGGGAGGGGGAAAGGGAAAAAAAAAGAAAAATCTTGGCACCTTAGACCTGGCAGTGAAATAGCACAGAGATATCTCAGTTTTTCACCCCCTTCTCTCTCAGGGTTGTTAATTTGCTGCTCCTGAGGGATTGAGCAAATCCTCCTTTGCCTGCAGGACAAGTGGTGGATTTTCAGGTGAGTCAGGAGCTGCTGCTGCCTGGAGCCACATCCAAGGGGTCAGAAAAAAAGGAATGGTCCCCATAAAACAGCACCCAGGCAGAAAAATCCCCATAAAACACGTTGGGTCCTGCCAGGCTGAGCCTTGCTAGGCTGAGTTCATCCCCTGCAGGGCTCTCTCCTGTGAACAGGGTGAATGTTTGGGCAAAAGCTCCGAAATTGGATTATTTATGTGCTCCTGGGAGCTGTGTTAGTATTACTGGAGGATTGATTCACTGTTCTCCTTCAGAAAATCAAAAACAGGGCCAAATTCTCCTCTGATTTGGGAGCTGCTGCTGGAGAGGAATTCCAGGTAGGGGGATGGTAGAGCTTGGAAATGAAATTTAATTGATAAATGAACTCCCTCCTGAGCAGATTCCGAGGGCCCAGCCATGCTTGGCTCTGTCTTTTCCCAAATCTTTGAGAATTCTTAAGTTTCCTCCTAAAGCAGCAAAGGCAGGACATGGACCAGAAATCTCTGGTGGGCACCAGGACTTGGAAGTTTTTGGAGCTAATTTTAATTAGCTCCTTGCCTAACGAGCAGGGGCTTTGTGCCACTGCCTCTTCAAGCTCGTGAAGGGTTGCAAGATGGAATTTGTTGGGTTAAAAGGCACAAAAAAATAATAATTCTGATTGAGGTGTCTGTGGAAAGGAATCATCTCTGTCACAGGAGCAAACTGATTTTAAAACTTCATGTGTTTTACTGGATGTTGTGAGTAAATAATTTCATTTTCTAATATCTCCTATGGGACTAATTTTCACAAAAAGCAGAATTTTTGCTGAGATTTTTCGGAGAGATGTTAAAATCTGACAGAATTTTGAAAAGATGCCCGTATTTAGCAATATAACAAAAACCATTTTCCCCAAGGGTGGTGAGAACAGCAGGGCCCTTTCACCCCTGAACCCTGCCCTGGATGCTCTGGGAATTTTGGGTTTGCTTGGCTTTATTTGAGCTGGCTGTTTGGTTGGTTTTTTTTCCTACAGAAAAATCAAAAAGCTCATTCATTTTCTGACTATTCAGTGGTTTAATGGCAGGATGGGATTTATTGCTGTGCTTTGGCTCTTTCTGCCTCACTGAAAAAGCTGAAACGTTCCATTTGCTGGGGCTGCTGAGAAAATCCAGCCAGTGTTGACAAAGCTTGGAAGGGAAACTGAAAACAACATTTTGCCTTATATGAAAATATTCAGCACCTCAGCTCATTTGTGTATTCACTCCTAATGTTTCATTTATAAGTTACAAAGCTGGGGGAAACAGCAGAATAAATGAGTCACAATATTTTTACAATATCGAGAGGTTTAGCTGGGGAAAGTCCACACTTGCAGCAAGTGAAGGTTGAAGCAGCACAATCTGATTTGTTTTGGTTTTTTGGGTTTTGTTTTTTCTTTTCCTCTGATGTTATCAGAACAGAAAACTCCATGCAAATTTTGGAGAGCCTTCAGCAGAATGCAGATATCCGTGCCCTGACCTCCCGAAGGTTGCAGATAAATTAATTATTGCTGAAAAAAACACCGAGTTTCTCTTGCTGCCTGGCAGGATTTAGGGAATTTTCCCCCTTTCCATGGCAGGATGTGAGGACAGGCTGCTCTGCTCCAGCCTCTCTGCAGGGGAGCACGAGGTGCTGCTTTTCCCAGGAGTGCACATGATGACAGGCATGGAAAATTGGTGTTCTCCAGCCAAGGGTTTCCCATACTTGGCAAATTCTTCCAAAAAAAAAATCTGATTTTTTTCCCCTGAATTTATTCACCTGGCCTGCACTTGTGATGCACTCGAACTCACTGCCTGCAATTGGGAGGAAATAAATGATTTTTACATTGTTTATAAGTTGTGTTCCAAGCCACGGGGAGCTCTGACCCCACAGGAAAGTTCTGCTCTTCTGTAAAGAGAAAAAAAAACTTCAAATCCTTTTTTTGGGAGTCACCTGGCCTTGTCTAATAGGAAAAGAAAAAGTCTCCAAAAAACAACCACAAATATGTCTTAATATTTGGGTTTAGCCCTCCCAAAATGTGAGATTTGCAGTTTTGGTGTAGAAGTGGACAGGTCACAGCATCACCCAAAGAGAACCTGGACTCCAGGGGAAATCTGGGATTTTAACTGGATAATGTTGATACTTTTCAGTGACATCAGGGCATGGAATTACGTGGGAAAAACCCCTCATTTTTAACACCTGCAGAATTTATTTCCACTTTTGCCCACGTGCATTGTAATTCCTCTCATTTTCAGGCATCCCTGTAAATCTGACACGTTGGAGAGCATGGAAATGCAGAAGGGACATCCTGTAATTTGGGGGTTTTGCTAGAAGTGATGTTTTCTAGTGGGAAAAAAAAAACCAAAACGGAAATAATTTAAACCAGGTTTGCTCCAGTCTTGTTTTATTGAGTTTTTTTACTTATTCAGCATTTTGTGTGAGGGGAAATCCCCAAATTCTCCCTGCAGAACTTGTGTATTCCAACAAAAAAAAAAAATCCACCTGAGAGTGAAAAGGAGCATTTAACTGTGATAGCCACAGCACTTGAGGTTTCTATTCCTCACTCCGAGTGTAATCATTGAATTTAATGTGATTTTTTTTGCAGATTTAGGGTTGCAGGAGAGGCTCTGCAGAAGAGAGCAGGAGCTGAATGAATTCTGGCAGCCCCAGCTCCCGTTGCAGGTGAGGATTCCCTGGCAGGGTAAACTTCCCTCATTAGTCTCTCCCTGGCTCAAAGCACCTTCAGAGGTGAAATTGTGTGGAAAATAAATAACTGCAGAGTGTGCAGAGCTGTTGACAGGTGAACAAAGGGGAGAATTAAATGGAAAATTAAATGCCTTCATTGGTTCTTGCAGCAGAATCACTGAGTTCAGTTCCAGCTGGTTTCTCTGCCTCGATTAAACACAATTAAAAGTCACCCAGTGAGAGCTCCAGCCACTGAGAGTGGGGAATTTTCACAGATGGGTCCTCCAGAGGGAAATCCCTCATTTTTTCCCCTGTATTTTTATCATATTTGTGCATCTGGAGGACAAGAAAACACCCTTATCTCTCTCTGCACTGCAAGAGAGGAGAGAGATTATCAAAAAAACCTGTTATCTGTAGAAAAGATGGTTAGGGAGCAATCAGGATTTTAAATGGGAATGTCTGGTTTGAACATTTTCCTCAAATACATTCCTTGCTGCTGATGTTACTGCCACGATGATGAAGCTTTTAAACATCTGCTGTATTTTAGATCTCCTTTTTTTAGAAAAAAAAAATAATTTGGGTTAAAGAAAAAGTTTGCAGGCAGAACTGGCTAGCAGAAAATTCTTCTCTGCAAACAGAATTTCTGCTTTATTATTTTATATAATGTGTCATAAATCTGCCTGTGAGTCCTGAACCAAAATCAGAGCAGAATTCTCCGTTTGCCCCAGGGTGCTGTCCTTACATCACGTTTCCCCCGTTGCTGCATTTTCCTTTTTTAAAACCACGATTTACTGGATGGAATGAGGGGGAACGAGCTTGCTCCTGATTTATTTTTCGAGCATTTCCCCTGATTTTGCCCCTTAATCCTCAGCAGCACCGAGGGGACCAGCAGGTGGCAGCTTCACCCAACGAATCCGTTAAGATTTATACATTAAATTTATAGATAATAAATATATATATATGTAGATAGATAGATAGATACACACGAATTTATCTATAAATGCTGACTGCAAAACCTTTGGGTTTAGCTAAATTCTGGCTTTTGCCTGTGCTTTATTGCTCATTTGGGTGGTTTCCTGCTGGAGTTTGGGGACCATGGCAGTGGTCAGCAGCGGGGAGGAGGCTCTTGCTGGGGTCCCTGGTGATGCTCTGGCTCTGGACCAGTGCTGGGCTGGGGGCCGGGTGTACCAGGGACGGTTTGTGGCAGAAAATCGAGTTTAGATGCTGTTAAACCCGAGGCTGGGCTGGCTCTGAGCTGGAATCTCTGCAGGTCACGTTTCACCAAGCCCTGAAAGGGAGCTGCTGTTTGAAACTCAAAAATACCACCGTGCCTCATGCCATGCCCCCCTTCTCCCTCTGACTGTTCCCAGGGCAGAGAAATTGGTGAGTGAACGAGCTGTGGCTCCTTTGTGATGCAGAATTTGCTGTTTTGCTCAAACACCGCCGCAGTAACAGCGAGAACGGGAGAGAACACACACGGAGTGAGTAAAATACAAAACTCCTCGTGTTTTCCCTCTCCCCCACCTTCCTGCTGGAGCCCTTTCCCCCAGCCCAGGCCGGGCACTGAGGTGCGGGCAGAGCCGAGCGCTGCGCTGTCCCGCAGGCAGGGCTCTCCAACGCCTCGCACTCCCCGCGTCCTGGGAAAAGTAAACGTCCCGAGCTTTCAGAGGCAGCTGCACCCTCAGGGGGCTTTCCCAGAGGTTCGGAGGAGGCCACAGCAAAGTAAATGAAGGCACGGGAGCTGCTGTGTACACTCCGAGCTGGCTATTGTTGTGTGCGCTCCTCCGCAGGGATGCGGGGCAGGGGATGCTGCCAAAGCTGCCGGGTCCCGTTCCCCCCCGAAACTCGGGGACAAACGCGCTCAGAGAGTGCTCCCGATTGTTTTCCAGAAGGTCCCAGGCAAAAGGGCTCTTGACTTTGCTGGTGGCTCAGTTTGGGTTTGAATTTGTGCCTTGGTGGCAGAGTGGAGGTTTGTGCTGAATCGGTCGGGTGGGTGTCTGAGCTGGCAGTGGGATATCAGGCACCTTTGGCTCGGTGAAGTGCTGGTGTTAGGTTTTGGCAAGCCTGGGCTGGTGTCTGACTGTGAGAGGAGGTGTTGGAGGCCCTCGTTGCTGTGCTGAGCTGGGCACAGGGTTTAGCTGAACGTGACTTTTCTAAAAGGCTTTGAGCCGGGTTTGCTGCACGGTGTGAAGCCAGCACGCAGAGTGGGAGCTCTGAAACGCAGAGTGGGAGCTCTAAAACGCCCTCCCAGGACTTGCCTGAGTGTGCATCCAGTCAAAAGTGCCGTTCTCAGAAGGCAGACTCGTGTCAGCAGTAACAGGAATTTGGAATGAGAGCCTCTTCTGCGAACGGCGAATGTAGGGCGTGAGAAGCAGCGCTGAGCTCGTGTTACACACCTGCCCTGCCCTTCAGCCCTGCTCCCCAGAGGAGAAAGAGGCCACTAAAAACCCCTCCAAAACCTGCCGTGCCTTGGCAGACCCGGCAAAGAGCGAGCAAAGTTCTTTGGGGCAAAAAAACAATAAACATCAGTGCGTACAGGACAGGCAAAATCCGGGGAAATGCGGAATTTCTGCTGCATTTCTGTCCCCACCGGTGCAACCGTGAGGTGTCAGCTGGCAGCTCCCAGCCCAGCCTGGCATCGGTGATGCCCTTAATCCTGTTTTCTCTCCGTGAATCATTGGCGACCTGTGCCGGATTGCTGCCAGCGCCGCGTTTGCTTTGGGGGCGGCTCTGGGAGCGCGATTTCCCAACAGGGCGGTTTTGGGGATGGGTGCCTGGCTGCTGTTTGCTGCTGAGCACCGGCTCTGCCAGCCACAAAAGCACCGGGGTGACGCTCCCGTAGGTGGGGAAGTTACAGAGATGCTGCCCCTTCTCCTTTCAGGTGCTTGAGGAATCTCAGAATTCACTGGGACCGAGCCCTGAGGCACGGTCTGTGTGAGCAATAAAAATCACTACAAACAGTATTCAGGAGTATTTATAAATTCTTCAGTATTTGTGGATTCTTAAGTCTTTAAGTGCTGGGGTGGTTCTGTGTCAGTCTGGGGGTTTTTTAAGTATCTTGGAGCTCAGGAATGGACCAGATCATCTCCTAAGGATAAAAAAAACCTGGGAAAAGCTCTTCTAGTGCTTGGCGTGTGTTTAAAAAACCCACAAGTGCCTGCTGATGGGAAATTCTCACCTCTCTAAGTGCAGACAAATATGGTTGAGCTGGATTTTTATTGATTCTGTTTTTACTCCAGAACTCAGAATTTTCTTGAGGATGTTTAGAAATACCTTCACTTGGGCAGAGTTTTGAAGCGTTTGCCACTTTCCCTCGTGGCCGATGTAAGGGATGATTTGTTGTGTGAAGAGATCCATGTAAAAACCCTGGTGGAATGTGTCAGGGTCAGGTCCTGGCTGCCTGGGAGGGCTCTGCTGGTTTCTTCTGCCCAAGGATTTCGTCTCCAGTGCTGAGCACACCCCAGGGCTGCATCATTTGTTCCTTATCAGAGCTGAGGAATGAATCAGAACTCGTTTCAGAGGGTGCAGTGGGAGGTGTGAGGCTCACATCGATATTAAAAAACGAAAGAAGAAGCAGCAAAAAACCCAACAACACTGAGTTTGTTGCACCCCTCTCGTTTCAGTGTTAATTATGGTATTGAAAAAAAAGGGTGATGCACTTCTTGGGAAGCACAGGAGCAGCAGGACATTGCACACAAGGCTGGTCCCAAATTTGGCCTCTGCTCCTGGCCCTGTTACAGATTTCTTACGGACTTTGAACAAAGCAATTTTGCTGTCCAATCACCTCATCAATTCCATTTGGTCCTGCTCTGAGTCCTGCTGGGATTTGGGGGATTTGTGCTCAGGGAATTCACCAGGGCACGGTGTGGTGTTCCTAAACCAGGGGATGGGACTCCCATCAGCTGCCTGGAGCTCCTCCAGGCTCTCAGAGCTCTGGTTCTGGGTGGTTTCCTGCAATATTTTCCCATTCGATATCAAGCTACAAAGTAAAGACACAGATTGTAGAATCTGTGAGCTGAAATAACAAATCTTCCCCGGTCTTATGTCAGATTTTGTTGCCTTAAATGAGACTCAGCTTTTCATTTCCTCCATTCTCTCTCTTGGTTGGTTAGGAAAGGAGCATGAGAACCTTTGCTAAGTGTGGTTGTCCTCTAAATTCATCCAAAGATCCACTTATTAATTTAGGTTTTGTGTTCTCAAAGGTAAATGTTTGTGTTTGCAGACCACAAAGCTTTCTGAAATATCAAACTACTCCTCCTGTATTCCAACCTCTCGTGCTGTATGGCAGGATTGAAGTGCTAATATTGACTTGTTTAAAAACAAAGGAAAATAAACCCCACAACAAAAAAAAACCCAAAAAAACAAACAAAAAAAAAAAACAACCCAGCACCTCTGTCAACAGCATTCATCTACTTGGGGGAGAAAATCACTGATTCCCTGGAACTGGGCTGGTAAGACAACATCAAAGAGGTGGGGAGTGAATTAAAGCTCAGGTTCAGATTGATATAAACTCATTAGGATATTTCTGTTTGTCACTCAAAATTCTTGCAGGGCCAGAGCAGACCGAGCAGGGACAGCTTTTGGTTTTAGTTCCCCTTAAAAGCAGCATCAGCTTAGAGTATAAACCTGTTTTTTGCAGAGAGCTTAGCTGCAAGATCACCAAAAATCTGCTTTCTCTCCATCACTTCACCCTCCTCCTCTGCTCTGCTGTGCTGAGGAGAAGCAGTGGCAGGAGGGATGGGGGATGGAGAAAGGGTTTGCCATGAAAAAAAGGGAAGGATGGATGGTCTGCAACGATTTTGAGGCTCCAAACTTTTTTATAGACCTAAAGTTTATAGTTTATCACCATTCACCTTCACATTTACAAAGCTGAATCATGAATTACAGAGTTTTCAGAGGAAGAGGCAAATATGATGTTTTTGATCTTTCTCTCTAGTTTCAACTCTTCCTTTGCACCTCCTAAATAACTGGCCCTTAATTAAATTGCATTTATAAAAGGCATTAAATGAGGAAAAACTTGTTTTGCTTGGTGTGGGGTGATGTGGCTCTTTCTGTCTTAATGTACAATTGAAGTTGTTTTTTGCAGAGTGATTCTTTGTTAAGCACATCAAAAGTTAATCTAGAAACCCTGTGTAAAATATGGAAATGGATGATTATCAGCCACCAAAACAGTTTTATCTGAGGAAAACGTGCCCCTTTTCTGCAACTTCCTCATTTTAGATGTTTATTACCATAAGACTTTATCTGCCTGGCTTTGTATTTTTAAAGTATCGATGTAAAGACCTCAAAACCGGTTTAATCCTGAGTTATTTAATATTACCCACAGCTTTTCTAAGCTCAATTAAAGCACAGTTAAGGGCAGGATGATAAGCACATATAGATTCTTTTAATATGAGTCTGTATATTTACTTTGGGCTCTGAAGCAATCTGCCTCCAGCTGCCCTCCAGACCCGCTGGGTACAAACCTCAGCCTGTGCTGCTGAGCCCAAATGTGCACAGAGGTGTTCCCAGAGGGAAAAACCAGCCCAGAGTCCTGCCTGAAGCCTTGATTTCAGGCTCTGGCCAACCAGCAGGAAAATGAAGTGATCTGGTAAAGAGCAAAAGCAATAAATGCACCTGTCTGAGAACGATCAATTCTGATTTGTCAGGCTTGGTCAGTTCCCACTAAATGGTGATTTCATTGTGCTGCCTAGCAGTGAACATTCCAGGAACAGAAAGCTCATACTGACAAACAATGTCAGTGAGATTCTCCTCCCCAGCAAGAGAGACAGTGAAGGATTTCCCTAAAATCTTGTGATGCAGCACTGCTGCAGGGAAACAAGGAAAGCAAAAGGAAATGGGCAAAGATATTCTTGCAGCTGTGGTCAGGTTTCCATCCTGGGCTTTGCTCTGTCCCAGTAGCTCCGTGCTGGCAGAATCCTGGGGTTTCCACAAGGAAATTTCAGCAGAGAACCCTTCAAGCCCCCCTCTGGCACTGCTTTTGCTCCAGCCAAACTGCAGAACTCCTGCCAATTCCCTGGCATTGCCCTGGCCTCCAGGCTTTCAGCAAATCCAGACGTGTGCTCTGGCTTTCAGGTTGGATTTGCCAGGAGGAGATTTGCTGCTGCATTATCTTAATTCTACACGTGCAGGAGGTTTCTGAAAAGGAGTTTCTTTAGTTTAGGGAGAAATACAACGTGGATATCTCCCAGACAGGAGAGTCCATGGATCCTTTGTGCTCTGGAGTGGCTGAAATTCCAGAGAAACCAGTCTCAGTGCTTTTGCTGGCCTCATTGGGAGTTAAAGCCCAGCCTAGCTGTCTGGTTTTGCAGTCTCAGCTGTTACTAAGCACTTCAGCACAGGGAGGATGTCCCAGAGTGGGGCTGGGACTCAGCAGTAATTCAGATATGCAAAAACGTGGCTGAACAATGCCCTCGTGCCTGAGAACAGAGGAGGTCGGGGCTATTTTGGAGGGCAGAGCTGCACATCCCTTAATTCTTTCCACTCCACTTGCTCTGGGGTTTGCTTCTCTTTTGGTTTTTGGACAAGTCTTTGAAGTACAGTGAGTACAATTAAGTATTTATCTGATTAATCTGTGTTTTCCCACTAAATGCAGTTTGGTGTGTCGTGGAATGGTTCACAGAATGGATCTGTTTGTCTTTATTGAAAGCATAAAATTCCTTTAGTGGAATTCTGGCCAAAAACCCCACCAGATCCTGCCTTGCTCTTTTTATGGGAAGAGAAAATTGGGAGAGCAGATTTTTGGGGCAATTCAATGATTAAAAACTTAACAGCAACATGGGAATGACAAGATCCTGACCTCACTGTGCAGCTCCAACAAATATTTCTCTGGGAATGAAGCTCCTAAGTCAGGGTTAATTGTGAAAATTGATCCCAGGGCTCTGATTTTTAGAGGGAAGAGGTTTGTGTTCATGGTGTAATGGTGCTGTCATTAATCCCAAGGACTTCTCCTGGCTCCTGTGGCTTTCCTTCAGCTTTGCAGGTTCTTTTGGAAGGCCTGCTTCTCCCTGGGTAGGAAGTGTTGTATTTTGATAAAAACAAAACAGAAAAAAAAAACGGGGGTTTCTTTTTTAAATGAAGGACGTCCTGGCTTAATGGGGCTTGAAGTGTTTACAGGTGTTTCCTCACAAGTTCAAATTTAGTGGCCCCGGGGAGTTGAGATTCTCATAAGGCAGGAGCAAACACTCAAATTTTGGGTTTTTGAAGGGTTGCACATTTAAAGGGCCAGGCAGGCATGGCCTGGGGGCTGCTTTGAGTGTGTGAAGAAAAGACTCATGCCCTCCAGAACAGCAGAATGTGAGCAAAAAATCATCCTTAGTGCCACAAGAGGTCAAAACCTTCCTGAAAGACCCTTCGCTGCTGTCCAACCTTCAGCCCTGCTTTTGCAAATTTGTGGTGAGAATCCCAGGAGAGGCAGGTTCCACCTTTGCTTGTTCAAACCCATCTGGGTGCCACCTTTTTGAGGCAGAACATCTCCCAGGGCTCTCAGAGGAGCTGCTGAGCGTGGGGAAGGAGAAGAAGAAGAAGAAAGGAGAAGAAGAAGCAGAGGGCAAAGGGAAAATGTCGAAGTGGCTGTGGTTGGAGGGGTGGTGATGTCACCGGGCTCAGCGGGAACACGGCGCCTTTAAAAAGCCGAAAGAAACATTTTGACCCTCACTTGTCACATCCCCACCCAGGAGCCACGCACACAGAGCCAAGTTATCCTCAGCCAAGAAGGGGAAAAAACAAAAAAAAAAAGCTCCATCCCACCACAGAATGCACTGGCAAAAATGTAAGTGAGCTGTGATTTGCTTTTCCTACCTCTGGTGACAGCTGAGGGCTGGGGGGGATAAATCAGCCGAGAGTGTCAGGGGAGGGATGCTCAGGAATGGCTCAGGAGAGGCCAGGGCTAAGGTGTGATGCTCATTTTCCAGCAGGGATAGGAGCTCAGGTTGCTTCGTTGGCTTTCATCACTATGAATCAAGTGGAAGACTATGATTCATAAAAACAATAACAGGATGCAGGTATTATATCAAAGGTTGCGGTGGTTACGAAGCAGAAAATTTTCCTTTTGAAAAGTGAAACCTGTGAGAAATCTTATTTCTGTGCCTTTTTTTTTTTTCTCTTTTGATATGTACTTCTTTCAGCTAATTAAAAAAAAAAAGATAAGGAACAAAGCAGTTGAGGGCAATACAGATATGACTTTACAGGAAATCAGTTTTCTTGTTTTCAAGATAATTTCACTCCTCTGGGCCCACCTTGGCTGGAGTAATTTACTGATCCTACTCCAGGTAGGTGTTTGCTTCTTGCAAGGTTTTCGTTCTCGCTCTTATCACCACCATATCTCATTTGTCATCAGTAGGTGATGCTCATTTTGGCATCTGTGATGCCACCCTTTGCCTCTCACCCTGCTGTTCCATTAACAGAACAGTACAACACACCTGAGTGGAAAAATTCATTTCTTAAACCCTTGCCAGTGACTTATCTGACACTACTCATCTTTTTATCACTGCCTGTAGGTTGTTTTACTGCGTGTAGCAAACCAACCGTGTGCCTTTGAGAGCTTTGAAATCTGTTTCCTCTGCGTTTTTTCCCTCTTTCTTCCCTTTCAGCTGAACATTTGGAAGCTCAAATGTGTATTTGGGAAATTTTATTTGTATTTCTCCCTTCGCCTTGAGCAGTTTTCAGGAGAAGATGTGGAAAAAACTGCGAGGTGATTACATCCAAATCCTGGTTCTAACCTCCCATCTCCGAAGTCCCTGAATGGTTGATTTGAGTTGGGTTTTTTTATTCCTGCAGTGGCAAAGCAATGCTAACAGCAGTGCTTTGGTTAGGAGGAAATTTGGAGCTGAACTGATGGGTTTATTTTGCTTTTTCCTTTTGACACTTGCAGGAATTCCAAGTCAAGTTGTGCCAGTCATTCCCTGATTATAATTTGTAGAAAACTCCTGGCCAGTGTCCCCTGAGCTCGAATCTCCCTCCTTTTGTAGTTTTGTCAGAATTCCTTTTCCCACCATGGGAATCTGATTAATGCTGCTTCTTTTCCAAGCCACTGCAGCGTGCTGGCTTTGGAGGCAGCAGGAGGGGTCTGGGACCCCTGGGTGGTCCCCGAGGTCGGGGCAGGTATCCAGGTGCCAGATCCCACGGGTTTCAGTGGAAGCTGGAGTTCCCAGCAGCTCTGAGAGTCCCCATTCAGTGTCACCTCTGCTTCCTGTCAGAGTGTGACCAGCTGGGACCTCACATTTCCTGCTTGAGGCCACCTGTGACCCCAGGGATGCTCCTGTTGCGTTGCTCTGGGACAGAAATGGCTGCAGAGGCAGCTCAGGTGACCTGGGAACTTTGCAAAGTGAAACCCCGAGGTTTGACTCATTGGGTGCTGATAACACCAAGATTTTGGGTTCAGTCCCATTCACATCCCAGAGTGGATGATCCTGGTGGGTCCTTCCCAGCTCAGAATATCCTGTGAAAGCCCAAAAGTGGTACAAGAACTCCCTCAAGCAGCAGGTGTGACCTCACCTGAGGGCATTTCTCAGGGCACCTCCCAAGGATGCTTTCCTGCTCCTTCAGGGGACGTTTCTGCAGGAACATGGGGGAAAGCTGGGACACTTTGCAGGGAGCCTGGGGATGTTCTGGGAGTCCCTGGCTGGCCCTGCAGGCTGGGATTATTCCCCAGGTCACGGCACAGTGACTCCTGACTCTGGGGCCCTGGGCATCCGCTCGCAAAACCCCCGGCGCGGCTCAGCCCGAAAGCCTCCCCTCCCACGGCCCAGGAGAAGTGACTGGTCGGGGCTCCCCAGGATTCTGCTGAACGGGAGCAGCCCCAGCAGCCCCTCAGGGATGGGAAATTCATGGGCAGCACCAGCTACCTCCTCTTCATTTCTTTTTATTGTTACCTCCACAGTGAGTTTTTGAACAGGACCCGGGCGTCCCTTCCACACAAACGGTTTGAGTTCTGAAAAGCGTGGAAGCAGCTTGGGTTTGATGATCTCAAAGGTCTTTTCCAGCCTAATTAATTGTGATTCTGCAGGAATCTCCTGTTTAGGTGCTGGTTTTGCCTGTGCCCGAGTTTTTTGGGTGCTCAGCTCCTGTTGCAGTGCCTGGCAGAGATTCAGCCGCTCAGATTCCCTTTTACCACCGAGAGATGTGAGTTCACACCTCTGCCAGTCCCTTCCCAAACGCTTTTCAAGTGGATGGAAAAGCTTTTCTGCCCGCAACAGATGTGGGGCTGCACAGAGGCACCCTGAAAGTATCAGCTAATGAGACTGAGAGGTGAAACTGCAACATTCTGCACCTTGTGAGTGATAATTTTGGTAAAACCCCACCAGGAAAGAGGGATAGCACGAAAGTTGAGCCCATCCATGCTTTGCAAAGCAGGTGTCAAACTCTACGAATGACCAGGGCAGCAATTAAATGGAAAGCTTGCATTACTAAAATGGAAAGAGTATCATGGGCTGGGAGGAATTAGGACCTTAGGGTGAGACTTATGGTTAAAGACACTTTCTGTCTATCTCAGCTTCCCCTTTGCACCAGGGCTTCTCTTATTCTGAAACAGAGAATTTTTAGTGGCCCTCACCACTACATGGCCAAGGCACCCAATTCTCATTTGGTACTTGAAAACTTTTAGTTTTTTAATTAGATTAACCAGAGCAGCAGGGATTAGACAGCATTTTGTGTCTCTCCTTGATTTTTGTTTCTATCCGAGTGGAAAAATCCAAAATCCACTTGGAATTTGTTCACCTGCAATACCTTCCTTGCGTGGGAACAAAATGTAGGCTCTGCACAGTGCCCTCCCCTCATTTAGATCCTTTTAGGAGTGAAGAAAATATTTTTTAAAGACAGTTATCAAAAGCATTCCTCAAGAACAGCTCTGGGGCACATGGATTTGCCTGAATCCAAGGCTAGATTTATTCCTGGAAAATCTTCCAGCACCTTGAAAATGAAGATATTGGGCACAAATCTAAAATATTCTTCTGTCAAATTAATATTTCACTGATTTTGGGGGTTATAATGCAGTGTATTAGGAGACCTGGCCAAATACGATTCTGAGGTGAAATATTGAGGCTGTTGAATTGTGCCCAGGACCCTGCTGAGTTCATTTCCTTGTGCTGAGCAATCAACCATCACTCAGCCCTTTTTGCCCCTGCTCTGAGCTGGGTTTGTTTTAAAGCAGATTCTCTGCCCAGATGTTTGGTGGCTGCTTTGCATTGGCAAAATCTTTATTGATTTTGAACTGTGTAAATTATAATCCCCTCCAGCCCAATTTTCCTCGTGTTCTCTATAACTTCAAGGGAAATTTGGGTTGTGTTGAATGCACAAAAAAAAAAAAAAGCTGCAGGTTTGGGCCTGGATGTGCAAACCTGGGGCTTTGGGATGCATCCTTTGGGACTGAAAAGATAATGAAGCAAGAAATGGCCAAAGGGAACTCAGCTAAACATTTTTCTGAGTCTTTCATGATTTATTTGGCACTGATGAGGTTATTCATTCTCAGGAGCAGCCAGAGAATTATCACTCAGGTGTGTATGAATTAATTTAGAGCAGGTACCAGGGACTTGGTGCTCACCAGCCTGTGGCACCAACACGACTGGTTCAGATGGATCTTGGCAGAAATAACTGGATTTTTGTTTCCAGGAGCTGGAGTTGCAGGTGGGTCATGACAGTGTTTCACCTTTAACTGTTGGTTGGATCGATTAAAATATTAATTAAAGTAGGGACACACCCCAAAACTGCTGAGGGACAGGGATGGAGTGAAATGAAGATTTCTGAGTGACTCCCTGTCAATATTTGTGATTTTGGGCAATTTGATCCATTCCAGTGCTTTGGTCCCCTGCCCTGGACTGCCCACAAAGCAGAAAGAAAGATCACCCCGGGTTTTTTGAGGGAAACTCTGTAACTAGCCAGGAAATAAGTCCAGGATCATGACCAATGTGGAGTCCCTTGCAATGGGCATGGATGTAAAAAGGTTTTGATTTGACTCTAAGCATACAAACCTATGAAACGGAGCCTCTTTCTTCTCTTTATTAGCCAAAGTTCACTGTGTGTGATAAAAAAGTGATTTAGTCTCCAATATCCAAGCCATTCACTCAGGGCTTTGCTAATTGAAATCTAAATTTTTCTTGGTATTTGCAGTCAGCGATTGCTTTTTGGTGTTACTGCAAACAAGAGAAACTATTGTGTTTCTCTTCAATTATTTATTACACTGGAGGGTGAAAGGAGGGGGAAAAAAAAGGGGGAAACTATTTGCAGTGTTAACACCGATCGATTGATAAGCTTATCACGCCTCAAACGTGGCGAGCGCAGAAATCTTCTGCAAGAGGGACTGGGGGGACACTCGCTGCTGCAGGCAGGGCATTTCAAACTGAAATCTGCCTGCTGGGAAATGGCTCTGCCTGGGAGGGAAGGCTGAAACCGAGCTGCAGTTGGTGTGTGTGTGGAGGCCAGGGCTGCCGGGGGAAGTTCAGTGATGTGAGACCCGGCACGCTCCGCTGCGCGCCCGTCCAGCAGCTGCGTGCCGCTCTCTTCCCTCCTCTCTCAGCCAGATTGATGGGGAGGATAGAGTCTGAATTTTTGGTGACGTCTTGGTGTGTTTTCCCTGCCTGGCCTTTTACCCAGATCGATGTTTTTGCCATCAGGGGTCTGTACCTGCAGAAGTTGAGGGTGATGGGTTCCGTGCACCCTTTTGTGTTTTGGATGCTCCCAGGTCAGTGGTCTGGAATCCAGCATCTTCCTGCTGATGTCACTTGAGGTTCAGAGCCTTTGGGGTCTTTCCAGCAGCTGTGTGCCACTCTCTTCCCTCCTCTTTCAGCCACACTTAAACCAAATTGATGGGGAGGATAGAGTCTGAATTTTTAGCTATGTTTTGGTGTGTTTTCCCTGCCTGGCCTTTTACCCAGATCGATGTTTTTGCCATCAGGGGTCTGTACCTGCAGAACTTGAGGGGGACAGGTCCCATGGAGCCTTTTTTTTGTGCAGCTTGGACGCTCCCAGGCTGGTGATCTGGAATCCAACTCCTTTAGAGCCCTTTGGTGCCTTTCCAGCAGCTCTGGTGCTCAGCAACCGCTTTCAAAGATTGCTCACAAGCCTTCAGGGCTCTTGTGGCCTTTCAGCAAACACCTCGGATGATAACATTGAGGGAGGGAGCTGAGCACACACCCAGGGCTGGCCAAAGGATGGAAATGGACCCAAAGGAGAGGTGGAAACCATTCCCAGGCTTCCCGATGGTTGGGTTTGGGTTCCTTCTCTTCTTTCTTGACTGGAGATGTTTCAAACTGCCCCATCTCCTCAGGTGCACATCAGAATGTGCCTGCTCCATGGGGGTTCTGTGGTCCTGGAATTGCAGGAGACAAGCCAGGCCACTGCTGCTGTTCCTTTCCTTTTATCGAATGGAACTTGTGCTCTCGTGACTAAAAATAAAATATAATGGCATCTTGGCCCAAGAAAGCTTCATGGTTTGTTACAACCTTTATATAAGGATGGCTAAATCCAGGCTCTTCCTTTACAAAGGTATTTTAAATTGTCATTATTCCTCCAAATGCTGATATTTGTAAATGGGCACCTATCTTCAGCTCGATGAGGAATTGCACCCTGAAGCCCCAAAGTCTTTTTGCTGTGATGCTCAGACCCCACACCCCCCTGAGCAGTGGAAAAGCAGCTGTGCTCACATTATTTTTATTTCTGGAGGTCAGCTTGGGGGAACCGAAATATGATCTGCAGACTTTGGTTTTTAAAATTTTTTTTCTTTATTTTTTTTTTTTCTGAGGGTTATTCTGCTTACACCGGAAACTCTGAATAGGTATATTTGTCAGATTTTACAGTAAATTTCTTCTTTCCCATCCCCCAAACCTGGAGCCAGAAACCACCATCCTTCCCCACCCTAATTCTGCAGGGAGGGCCTTTGATGAGCTGGGGATGAGATGCTCCCCAAAATTTTAATTTCTGCCACTCAAGCAGCTCTGGCACAGCTCAGATTTGTGGAGTTGATGTTTTCGTGCAGCACCAAGAACACCAATTTATTTGTGCTCAAATAAATTAATACCAATTAAATTGAAAAAGCAAAACATGAATTGTACTAAAAGCCCTTGTGGATGCTTGTATGGAGACTTAAAGAACCTTTATTCTGTTTTAAAATTTCATTTTGAAAGCCACAGCATTCATGGGAATGCAAGAAACCTGATTTAAAGAGCCACAAAGATGTCCAGAGAAAGCAGAGGTAGATCAGGCAAAGGCTGGGAAATCATCTTTGCTTCAAGTAACGTTTAAAAGCAAAGTATTTCCTTAATGTGCATAACAAAGGCAGCAGTTCAGTGCATAAATGGAGTTCTGTCTGGTCCTAAAAGGATTTATAGTGGCCAATCAGGAATTCATCATTAAATTGTGTATAATGAGTTAATAAAAGAGCCAAGCTGAGGGGGGGAAAAGTATTTTTATAAAGAAATTAGAGTAGAAACGTTTATTCTGTTAAATAATTTTTGAGGTGGATTTATGATCTCTGTATTTAATGCTCCATTTTCTTCCTCCCAGCAAAGTGCAACAGAAACATCTCAGTGTGCACAGAATTAAATGTAGCTGGGAGAGATGGTCTGAGGTGAAATGATTCATTCCTGTAGGATGGGAATCTAAATAAATGCTCCCAGGGTGGAATAATAGTTTAAAATTCAGATTGGAGCTGGATACCCACCTGCACCTCAAAACCAAAGGCCAGCTGCAATCTTTAAATATGGGAAACTTATCAATTTCTGTATTTGCACATCAAAGAGCAGTAAAAGGGGCAGGCAGCCACCTCTGCTATCGGTGGCTTTACAAACAGCAGGCTTTGATATCCCCTGCTTTCCTCTGCTATCAATTCCCTCCAAACACTCGGGGTAAAATATGAGTTGTTAATTCTGGCTCTGGCAGAAACGTGCTTCCCCTGCTTTCCCTGCTCACATGGCTTTGGGAGAGGCCCTTAAACTTTAATCTTAAAACTTAGACCTTCCAAATGGAGCAGAATTTATGGTTGGAGCTGGGAGGTTTTGAGGGGTAAGATCTGTGATGTGTTGTCACCTGTTTATCAACCTCCTGGCCAAGCTGTGAGCAAAATTTGTTCTGAAATAAAACTCCGGTCTAGGCTGGGACTTCAGCACCTGCCAGATCTCAAAATGAAATATTTAAGTCCAACTAACAATGTTTAAATGGTTTTCCAAGTGACATTGTTTTCCTAATTTGCTTTCAAATTCATAATTTGCTTTTATACCTTCTGCCTAAACAGAATAATATTTTACATTTCTATATATTATATAATTCTGAATGTGAATATATTTCTTTTGAATATTTAATCTCTACTTTTCTATGTCACCAGCAATTCTGGTGTCTCACCTTTTGGGTGTATTTGGTCTGATTTTCCTTTTGGGACTGTGTAAAGCTGCTCTGCAGGTCAGTGGCACTGAGGGATGCAAAGAAAAGGAAGAATAAAATAAATGTGTTCTTGGTAGAGCCACCAGGCTGCCGTGGGGATTTGGGGTCCCTGAAAATAAAATTAATGTTGCATAAATTTTTAAATATTTTAAGAATATTTATTTTTAAATATTTTAATCATTAAATATTTTTTTCCCTCAGCTTCTGGCCCAGAGCAGCAGCCCCAGCCTCGGCCCTACCAAGGCGTGCGAGTGAAGGAGCCAGTGAAGGAGCTGCTGAAGAGGAAAAGGGGGAATGTCCATAATTCCAGTGCAACTGCAGCTGCAACGGTAGGGAAAAAACAAAGAGCAGGAAAACTCTCCCTGAGGAGCTCAGAGATTGCCCAGCCCCAGCCACACTGGGCTGGTGAAAGCATTTTGAAGGCCCTGTGTTACCTGGCAATGCCAGTGATGTCTCTTTAAGTGAGGTGGTTTTAGTGTGCTGAGCACCTGCCACTGATGCTTTAAATTTTAGCTTTTATATTTTTTAGCTTCTGGGCTGTTTTGGGAGTAGTTTTAGGTTTCATATTCAGTGCTGCTGAGCTCTCTTCTCAGAGCAGAGCAGACAAAACAATTCCTGCTCCAGCTTGGGACCAAGGACAATTTTTTGGCCCAAGAATGAAACCAACAGTGAAGTGAGAAGGAAAACCAAGGAGGCTGGAGCTTCATAACCTGAAGCTGTAATTGGACAATTAACTCCAATGTGCTGATGAACCAGAACTTATCAAAAGTGTGAGCCCTGTGATCCATTCTGTGCCCATTTTGGGTTCATCTCTGGTGCTGCCCAGGTGTGCCCAGTGAGGCCTTTCAATAAATCCCTGCTTTATCCTTTTGCTCTGTCCAGTCTCTGTTCCAGTCAGCCCCCAGAAGGCATCACCATCACTTATGGGAAAGTGCTTTGCACTTGGCAGGATTTGTTTCCTAGGGACTGAAAGTGGTTTGGAAGGGAGGCAGCTTGTTCAGGTTTCTAAAAGAGCCACCCAGAGCCATCCCTGGCTGTTTGCTGCTTGTCTCCAGGATGCATTTGCCCTCCCAGCAGGCAGCAGCTTGGCTGGCTCCTCTCAGAGGGAGAATTCTCTCTGCTACACGAGATTTAAACACACTTTCAGGTCCCCTTGAGCTGAGGGGACGTTGTGGGTGTTTGGGGTGCTGTGTCCTGCCTGCCAAGTCCAGTTCTTCTGGCCTCTGTGTGGGGTGGGAGAATTCAGACCCTGATATTGGTAATCAGATGATAATGCCTGGATAATATTTGTGCTTCTCTAAATGATTGAATTTATTGCTGATGGGGCTTCACCCCTGATTTTTATTATTTTTCCTTCTCTCTTCCAGGTTGTTTTGCCCCATCAGCCAGTCCCTTCCTACTCACCCATGGGTAAAGTATCCTTGACTTTGTGTGACTCTCCAGGGAAGCCTGTGCTGAGCTGGCCTTTAACCCTTTCATTTGCTCCTGTCCTGTTTTCCAGGCCAGCCTGGCATTGACATGGACGCTGCTGCCCCTGCTCTGCCTGGCCCAGAGGAAGGAGCTCTGGCCTCTGGGTGGATCCCCCAGCCCTCTCCCACCCCCCTGCAGCCCCTGGCTCAGTGGAGCCCTTACCCTGACTACGTGTCCCACGAGGCTGCCAGCTGTCCCTACACAGCAGATATGTACGTCCAGCCCGTGTGCCCCAGCTACACCCTGGTGGGACCCTCCTCTGTGCTCACTTACACTTCCCAGCCTCTCATCACCAATTTTGCAGTAAGTCAAAAACACCAAGCTGGAAATGGTGTTCATTCCCACCTTCTTGCAACAGCTCTTAGCGTGATTTGTTTAATTACTGTAATGTTGTGTGTGTTTACATCCATGCCACATGGTTTCCTGGAAGGGAATAAGGTTTGAGCAGGGCAAAAAGTTGTGGTTGTACTGGAATCAGGCAAAATTCACAATCTTTCCCCCAGCTCTCTTCACTCTTTCAGAGTGAGCAGGGATTTTCTCTCTTTATTTCCAAGTTTAAAATAATAAAAAAAAAAAAAGTCCATGGGGTTCCAGGAAATACATCAATCAGGTGAGGCAGGAAAGATGACTTGACAAAAAATTTCTCAGAAGTTGCTGTTAAAGGATAAAAGAGCAAGGTGAAAATATGTAAAGATAGCAGAATATTTGGCTTCAGGCCAGACACAAGATGATGTTAGAGGGGAAGGGCAGAGAGTTCTGTTCCAAGGGACCTGAGGCAGCTGATTTTCCTTTCCCTGGGTCAGTGTGGCTGCTGGGGCAGACCCAGCCAGTGCCCCAAAGGCCATTTCTGAGCCCTTGTGGCCCTCAGTGCCGAGGCACGGCTGGGTTTGGGATGTGCCTCTCCTGAGCTGTCCCAAAGACCACAAGGAGCTGCCTCNGCCGTGGGCACAGCCGCTGCCCGCCCTGCCCGCCTCCAGCCTGGGCTACCCTGCAGCCTCCAGCTCGCTGCCCGGGCCCCAGCTGCTGCCCGTGCCCATCTCCATCCCCGAGCCAGCCCCGCAGGAGCTGGAGGATNCCTCTCCTGAGCTGTCCCAAAGACCACAAGGAGCTGCCTCCAGCCTTGGTGGCAGCAAAGCTGGGACTGTCCAGAGGGCAGCACAGGCTGTGACAGGGCCACAGGGAGGGTGGGAAAAGCTGGAGGGAACCCGAGGTGAGCACAACCTGGGCACAGGAGAAGTGTCACTGTCAGTGCAGCACTTCACCTGGACAGGAAGCATGGGGAACATTAGAGGTGGCACGAAGGATGGAGGACATTAGAAATGGCATGAGGGATGGGGAAACATTAGAAGTGGCACAAAGGATGGGGGGACATTAGAAGTGGCACGAAGGATGGACATTAGAGGTGGCACAAAGGATTGGGAGACATTAGAGGTGGCAGGAAGGATGGGGAATATAAGAAGTGGCACAAAGGATGGACATTAGAAGTGGAACGAAGGATTGGAGGATATTAGAAGTGGCACGAAGGATGGGGTTCATTAGAAGTGGCACAAAGGATTGGGAGACATTAGAGGTGGCAGGAAGGATGGGGAATATAAGAAGTGGCACAAAGGATGGACATTAGAAGTAGCACGAAGGATGGAGGACATCAGAAGTGGCAGGAGCACCCAGCTGGCTGCTGGTCTCACCTGGCTGTGTCTCTGTGCCCTCCCCAGCCCCGCAGCACGCCCGGGGTGCCGCCGCTGGANCGAGCCATCGGCGCCCTGCCCATCGAGAAGCTGCTGCTGGAGGATGAGGACAGCGATACGTACGTGTTAAACCACGCTCTCTCTGTCGAAGGGCTTTAGGTTGCACATCTGGGGTCTTCTTCTCCTCCCCAGCTGCCCAATGCTCCATCCTGCACCTCGGTGGGGTTTGGGGAGTGGGGAGAAGCAGGTGGGGTGGGGTGGGGATTTTTGCACGCTGTGGGTTGTGTGTTGAGGGAAATTCGCTTTGTCCTGGTGCCCAGCACAAGATTCCTCTGCTGTTGCAGCTCCTGCTGCCTCTCCCAGGCAGCTTTGGAGGCTGCACACTTGTGCTCAGCACCAGCACGAGGGGATTTTCACCCTCATGGCCTCAAAATGACAGATTCCAGTGTAGTCAAGGCCAGCTGTAGCATTTGGTGAGGGTACAGTTGCAAACCCTGTTTAGTAGGGCTGCTTTTGTGTAAATGCCTTGTTTGTGTGTCTTTGACCTGCCCAGGGAGGAACTCATGGAAAACATTGAGGGGGGGCCTAAATTGTCATTTTTCTCTCCGAAATTTTACTACTCCTTTGGAAATCAGGAAAACATGAAGTCTAGCTTTGTTCTGCTGGTGCAGGTAGGTGCAGCAGTCTGAAAATAAAGCTGAGCTAAGTGCCAGAGCAGTCAGAGATCCCTGTTTGCAGAGCAGGAATTCACACCAGGGTGTACCTGGAAGCCCTCACCTTGTCTGCCCCTGGAGCCCAGCCCTGCAGGTGTGGAGCAGAGGCTTGGGGTTGTGTGTTTTTTAGCTGTAGAGTGCTTTGGGGCTCTGAAATATCCCAATTTGAGGTGTGGGGCTGATTTAGTGGCTGGCTGGTAACGCTGCCAGTGGACAGATCCTGTCCCACTGAAGTCTCTGGGAGTTTTGTCTGAGTCAGGATTGCAATTCATGGCCCTATATCAGATCTTTGAGAATACAGGGATTTTCCAGAATCTGGACTGCAGCCCAACAAGGAATCCATGGCATTACTGTTATTTAGCAATACTTTTGCTTTTCTGTAGTGTTTGAGTGTGAAGCTGGTGATGTGCTGAGCCAGGGAACTTTAGTGGCCTCTCCTTGGAAAGCTCCCCAGGCCCAGAGGTGCACACAATTCCTTTCTGGCTTTCTGATTTCCTTCCCTGGAGAATGAGTAGCTTCACTTTTCCCTCTGATGCAACTGTAAATATTTTGGTTGAGGCTCAGGAGTGCCATGCCACAGGCAAATGTATTTCAGGAGATACATCCCCTTCAAACCCTGTTTATTGTTTTCTTGACAAATAAGAGGCTCTTGGCTGGTGAACACAATTTCTCTGGGTTTTTCTGCTTTCTAAAGCCCAGGATTTTTGGATGATTTTATTATTTGCAAGACTAACTGCAAAATAATTTATTGTACTCTTTATTACCTGGAGTCCAGTTGCCACCCAGGCAATATTTCAAGTGGCCTTACAGTTCATGCCTGGGTGAGGTTAGAAAACTCAACTTGAAAGTCTTAAAGACTTTCCAAGAGTATTTCTTATTGAATATTGACAAAAGTGGAAGACACAAGCACTAGATCATCTAAGTGATCATAGAGTTATTGGAAAAGAGCAGCAGTTGAGGTTTGCATTGAAATTAGTGGCTTATATTTGCAGAAAAACCCAGCAAAGAAATTAATTCAAAGGAGCTTAATTCACCACTGCTTCCTCCAGTTTTATAAAGTTCAGAGATATTCCCTAGGTAAAGCTGGGATAAAGCAGTTGTGAATCAGGCCTGTGGTTGCTCTGATTGCTTTTCAATTCCTTTCACTCCAATGTATGTAAATTCTGTGTGTGAACATAAAACAAAGATGAAACTGTTTCATCATTTCTTTCTGGGTTGTTCTGGTTAGAAAAAAAAAGACAATTTCATTTTTTTTCAATAAAGATCTACAGTAACTTTGCCATGCCTAGAGTGTTTTATTTCCTACCCACAAGCGTTGGTTTAGCAATCAATTAGTTCAATAATATATGTACAGGCTAGAACCAGAGATGAGCTGTCAGACTTTGTGCTAATTTTACACATTAAGCAGACTAAGAAGGAATTCCATGATCCAGCTGTGGCCTGGAGGCATTTCCTGCAGCAGCCTTTGCTCCTGCAGTTCAGCTTCAATCACCATTATCCTCTCCTGGCACCCTTGGGGATGTGTGGGTGTGCAGCCACAGCTAATGCTGAGCTTGACTGAAAATCAGATTAGCCAGAAAATTGTATTTCCACTTCCTGAAATTGGTGAGGGGAGGCTCTGGGGTACAGAATTACCCAAGGAGAGAAGCAACTGCCCACCACCTCCTGCCTGAAAAGCATCAAATATTCCAGTCTGGAGCAGAATGAAGGCAGGGGTTGCTGTGACTGTGTGTGGGGTGGTCTCCTTATCTTCTAGGGGGTTGGAATTTCCTTCAGGTAGGATCTGGGGGAATGGAAGTGGCTCCAGCCTGAGCCAGGTGACCAAAGTGAATCAGAAGAATGTTTTCCCCATCACTAAGGGCCACCAGCTGCTCCCATGGGCTGTGACAACTCTTTGTCTTGTGCAAAAGATGAGGATTTGGTCCCTCTCACTAGGAGTTTTGATAAAAATTAGAGTTTAACAGGTGGATATATTACAAATATATCAATTAGGGAGTTTAGCAGGTGGATATACTTCAAATACATCAAATAGGAAGTTTAGCAGGTTGATATCCTACAAATATATCTATTAGGGAGTTTAGCAAGTGGATATACTACCAATATATCAATTAGGGAGTTTAGCAGGTGGATATACTACCAATATATCAGTTATGGATTTTAGCAGGCTGTTATCCTACAAATATATAAATTATGGAGTTTAGCAGATTGATAAATTACAAATAAATCAATTAGGGAATGGTTGTAACCCCGAATGATGAGGTTTCACCAGCACACCCAGAGCGGTATCACCCCATAAGGTGATTTCTACACACAGTTCCCCAAAGTGGGAAATGTGGAGGACTTTACCACCTGCCAGTGGTGAATCCCAGCAGAAGGAAGGTGCTGGGGTGGGCAGGAGGCAGCATGGCAGAGCTCAGCAGTGCTGAGGGCTCTTGGACACTCTTTGAGGCAGGAAGCCCTTCCCGCGGCCAGGGGAGTTTTGGGATTCACACCATGGATTTGTGGAATTCTGGGTGTAAAACCCCAAAAGAGGCAGTGCCACCCCGTCCAACTGTTTGCTCCCAGCGTGGTCCATGGTCCATCAGTGATCAGTGTCTCTATTTATCTTAGAATTCTGCATATTTATGCAGCTAAAGGCCTGAGGGCCCCCGCGCTGGCGGCCGCGGAGCGCATGAAGGCTCTGAGGAGACTCGATGCCAAGGAGCACAGAGGAAAGGTAAAAAAGGAGCCACTTTTGTCCTGCAGACAGCAGGGTTTGAGGGGGAACAGGCTTGGAGTGACTGACAGCAAGAAACCCTAAAAAAATCCAGCTCTGCCCCTCAAGGGAGGCCTGGCACTGACAGGGGGGCAGGATTGTAAAATTCAGTGGCACGCTCCTAAATGAGGGGGGATGAGAATGAGCCCGTGCTGTTTTCAGCCCGTGATTCGTGGAGTGATGGGAAAAACTGGTCCAGCAGAATATTTGTGTGCTGGCAGCAGGCTCTGAGGCTGAAGGTCTGACAGCCAACTGGCTTGATCCCTACCTGATGCAATGGGGGCTTAAAAAATGCTGGGTTTGGGTTGCCACCCAAGTTGAGGGCTGAGAACACCAGCAAGAGCTGGGATATGTCCCCATCTTGGTGCCATGTGGGATTCCAAACCATCCTGTGAGCTGTGCTCAGTCCTGGCACCACAATCCTGGGGATTCCAGCCAGCCTTTCCCCACTCCTGGTTTTATACCAGCTGCTGCTGCTGCCTTAGGATTTTAGCTTTTATATTTTTCATGTATTTATAATCCTGTAATTCTTTAGTGTATAACTCTAAAGCCTCATAGCCTGTCAGCTGCTGTTCTCCCATTTTATTCAGACAAAATTTCTCTCCAGGACTGGAACTCAAGGACAACTCATTGTCTCAGGCCCTGAAAAGTATAACGAAAGTGAGCTGGGGGGGAAAGCAAACTGGGGATAAATCCCTTCATTACCTGAAACTGTAATTGGAGAATTACAATTACAATTTGGTCCTGACATGTAAATTATAACATTTGGAAAAACCCATGACCATCACCCATCTTGGGTGCAGCCTCTGGGGGACACTTTGGCCTCCCAAGGTAAATCTATGGAAGGCCTTTAATAAACACTTTTATTCTCTTAATCTTGTGCAGCCTCTGGTGCAGGCAGCCCCTCCAGGGCATCCCTGTGTGTCTGTGTGAGCTGACTCTCACAGCTGTGCGTGCTGCTGTTGCAGACTCCCCTGCTGGTGGCTGTCACTGCCAGGCAGGCTGCCATCGTCCACGACCTCCTCCAGGCAGGAGCAGACATCAACGCCGTGGACCACAAAGGGCAGTCAGCTTTGCACCTTGCTGCAGCCTATGGCTACACCCAAGTCCTCCAGGTAGGAGAAGTTTTATGCTTTTAACTGCTGGCAGTGTAAAACCACAACGAAATGTTGGTGGCTTTAAAGAAGATCTCAGTGAGAGATGGAGGCTGAGCAAAGGCTCCTTGGGTCAGGAATGGACTTCCCAGGGTGGGTTTTATTCCTGGTTTAGGACTGTACTTGCAGCCTGGAGAATTCTTTAGTGGCTCTGTGGGGGGAAAAATTATTTCTGCAGGTCACAGCTGTCAATGTGCTGGTGGCTGTCCCCACCTGTGTGAGGACAGGGAGCTCTAAAACCAGGGTGAGACCCTCTCCCTGAGATCACTGTCATCAACACAGGAGCAAAAAATGGTGTCCAGCCTTAAGCCAGCAGCAGAGAGATGAGCTGTGACCCTGCAGACAGGTGCAGCCTTCAAAATGAAGCCCATTTTTCAGATTTTCCTTCAAAACCTGACTTATGTGAGCAAATCTTGATTTCCTTGTTGCTTCATGGATTTCTCTGCAGACAGGGACTGCACCTAAGCTCTGTGTCAGCCCTGAACAGCAAATGAACACTTTAAAACAGGCCCTGAGGGAATTTGGGGAAGGGATTCCACAGCAGGGATTAGCACTCTGTGAGACTTAAATGCTTCACTACTGGTCAGAAAATGAAATTAATAAAAAAAATCCCTGTCCTGAGCCATGTCAGGGCCAAACACAGGCAGAGTTTGGTGGCTCTGCTGAGTTCCCTGAGGGCAGGGGACAGGGCTGAGGTGCCAGGGGGTGCCTGTGGTGCTGGCACCACGTCCAGCATTCGTTAGCTGTGCCCTGAGTGGGCAGTTAATGTGTAACACAGCCAGTTCTCTGGAAAACAGGTGTTTCCTTAAGTAGGAAAAAGAGTTTTCATCCAGGCCATGCCAACAAAGCCTCGCAGAGTGCCTTGTGGTGGTTTGGATTGCAAGGTTCCTTTGTTTGGTTTTGGTTTTTTATTTTTTTTTGCCTTGACATAAAAAGGGAAAACAGGCAGAGACTCGCTCCTCGATGTGGTCAGAGCCATGAAAGGCTTTATGGTTTGTTTGTTTATTTTATTAGGGTTTTTTTTCTAATGGATTAACTATCTAATCTCTAATAAGCACCTCAGAGCTACCTGTCAATATTTGATCTGTACATATTTTATTTTTGTTATGAGGAGATAAGTCAAGCCCTAACCGTTCTGGAGGATCTTTCAGTGGGAGGATTCTGTCCTGAGCCTTGTCTCACTTGACACGGATGAGTCACTGCAAAAATTCCCAGCCATTAATGTGACTAACTTGCTTTATTCAATCTAAATAAATAAATAAATTCTCTGTAATAACACAGACAAGGAGCTACTTAACTCCATCATCTTAAATCTATAATTTTCTTATAGTAAAGAGTTTTAAACTTTTGATTCTCTGCTAAACCCAAGAAATTCTCATCTCCAGATGACAATTCCTGGTGTTTCTGTACCCTCATTGCCACAAGCTGAGGATTTAACTTCACACACTGCTGCACACTGAGAACAAAAAGTAAATAAATCCAGCCTGAGAATTGTCAGTGTTGGCAAACTTTTTAGGCTATAAAGTTTGGCTACACCTGTCAAGGAGAGATTTTCATTTGCCCTTGGCAAGGATCACTCAGAATAAACATGTCCTGGTGTTACTGGTGTCTCTGCCTGATCCAGGGTGAAAATGAGGAGTCTGGCACTCCTGAGCTGGGGGCTGAGGCTGAATTTTACTGCTCTGAACTGAGAATCTAAAAGGATAATTAGGTGGGAGTTAGGAAACCAGGGAATGTGGCCACCTTGAACATCCCTGTTCGGAACATTCACAGCACTGGAATCTAGTGTCAAATAATGGCTTCCTTTGTAGTTAAATTCTCATTATCTGATGTTGTTTGATTTTACATTTTGTTAGTTTTGGCTGATTTTGGCTTGCACAGCGTTCTGCTGAACTAAAGTCCTGCATTTCTCTGCTGCCTCTAGGTTATCCTGTCACTGGGTTTCCCTCTGGATTTGGAAATGAAGGATTTTGAAGGTAAAAACCTTTGCATGAGTGGTGTGAAAACTTGTATTGGGTATTTCATTGCCTGATGCTCGTTGGACTTTGGGGTGTGCTGGGAGGCCAGAGCAGGCTCAGAAAATGCCTGGGAGAGAGAGAATTGTGTCTGTACACTCAAATAACACAAAATTCAAATGTGCTGATGGCTCATGGGGGATTCAATTGGAACTAAAACCAGGCTGGAACACCCCAAAAAATGTCCATGGAGCCAGAGAAGAAACCTGAGAAGGGCTTGTGCCTCAACAACACCTGCACAGATTGAGTGAATAAATGATTGAATGAATGAGTGAATGATTGATTGATTGATTGATGATTGATTGGATGAATGCCCTCTGTGCCAGCCCTGCCTCCTCTCTGCACATCAGTGTTTTCCTGGCACTGTCCTCACCTCCATCCCATGTTTCTTTTCCAGGCCATACCCCTCTCCACTGTGCTGTCCTGGCCCACAACAACCTGCTGAGGGATCAGGGCAGCCAGTCCCTGCCAGAGGAGCAGCACAGGGAGCTGCAGCAGCAGAGCAGGGAGCTGGAATCCTGCATCCATCTCCTGGTGCAGACCGGAGCCTCCATCTACAGCCGGGTGAGGAGGGGCTGGGTTATCCCAGGGTTTGCCTTCTTCTCCCCTGTTTGGTGCTCAGAACACAGAACTGGAGAAGGAATGAGCTGCTGGCACAAGGGCCAAGCCTGTTCTCCTCCCAAGGGCCTGCTGGCAGGGTTAGGTGCTGCCTTTTGGAGGTCCTGAAGCAGACACTGGACACTCAGAAGGTCACTGGAGGGAGGGACATGCTCCCCAGCAGCTGCAGAGCTGGCCTGGGTTTCCTCTGATGGGTTTTGGGATCTCTCCAGCTTGTCCTGCAGAACATTTCTTATTTGGCTTGGGAGTTTTTATATTCTTTTTCTCTGTTTTTAAATAGGATGTGAAAAGCAACAAGACAGTTCTTCATTACACAGTCCAGGATGGGAATGTCTCCCTGCTCAGGTACTTCCTGGAGCTGAACGCTTTCAAGTCCAAGGATTTTGTCAACAACAAGGTAATTTTTGGCCAACAACTAGGGGTTTTTTTTTACAGAAGGAAAGATCAAAAGTTGCAAATCTGAACTTCTTTTCATCCCCAGACTGCATTTTCCAATAAGCAGACAATTCACCAGGAAAGCAGCACCTGGCTTGAACTCTGTCATGAAAAGCAGGGCCCTCTCCCAGCAGGAGCTGACAGAATGAGAAGGAGATAAGCAGGGAGGAAGAAGAACATGGAAGGGGTTGCTTGAGGAGGAACATGAACTTTACATTAGGCTGAGGATTGAGAGAACAGCCCTGCAGTGATGCAAGGTTTAACAGCAGCATAACACTGAGAGGTGGCACTTCAGGGCAGCCAGGTATTGATTCATCTCTGCTGTCAAATGTGGCATCACAGGAAGGACAAAGATCCTGTTTCTGTCAAGGGACATGGGGATTCTTTCTGCCTTAAACATTATTTGCAGATTTTCTGGCACAGCCATCCCTAGGTTGGGTAAAGCAAGCTGGGAACCTCCCCAGTGCTGCCCCACACCTCACCTGGCAGCAGCTCAGAGATCATCTCACCCAGGCAGCAGCTCCACCCTTCCTCCCAAACAAAAATCCTGACATTCCTGGGAGCCTCAGCTGAGCCATCCCTGCCCCTGAGCTTTGGCTCTGGACAGGCTGCCCCCTCCCAGCAGGGCTCAGGGGGTGATTCTGGGTTCTTCCCTGCTCTCTCCTTCACCTGAGAGGAAGGGGACAAGGCTGGAGGTCCTTCCAGCAGCTGCAGCCTCAGCCTTGCTGTGCTCTTCAGAGTTTGTGTCCCTCAGGAAGGAACTGGAATTGCTCACTGAGGCAGACAAAGGGCAGCTTCACTTCTTTTACCCCTCCAGATTTCTGTTGGACTGGAGAAAACATAGTTTGGGTTGTGTGTGTAGTAATGGCGCCGAGCTGGTGCTTTCTGTCCAGTGAAGGGCTTTTCACTGCATTCTTTCTGTATCTTTAGAGACCCTTCAGGCAGGTGGGAGCCTGTCCATGGGAGTCTCTGTTGTCTCTTGATCACAATCCTGGGAGAGCTTCCTCCTGTGATAGGATCACTTGGAGTCTTCAGCCTTGTTGCTGAGCTGAAGCAACAAGAGGAGACAGGGGCAGAGAGAAATCCTGGCTTTTTTAGCTCTTTGAAGTGTGAAGAAGATGAGGAAACAGCCATGTTTAGGTTTCCCTGGCTCACCCACTGCTTGTGCTTGTCTCTCTCCAAATCTGTTCCCATGGCGTTTTCAAAATGAGACAAATCTTGAAGCCTTGGAGGTGTTTTTCATCTGGAGGATTCCTGGAGCCCACTTGGACTCAAAGAAGTCCAATTAAAGTCAACCTGAGGCTTCAAGGTCAGCCCTTGTCAGATTGCCTCATTATCTTAGCCCCTGCCTGGATTTGGAAGCTCTCAAGTGCAGATCTTTCCATTTTAACAAGAAACCCTGCAAAGAATTTGTAACCATCCCTTGACTTTCTGGGATAATAAACTCGACAAGGATCTGTTTATTCAGAGCTTGTAAAACATGCCTTGTATGAGCAAAACTTAAAAATCTGCAATTTTATTTTCTGCTTCAGTTCTCCCTGACACCTCAGTGGTTACCAGGACTTGAAAATCCCATTTTTCATTTAACATTTTAACAACTGGACTCTTAACACAATTTGTGCCCAACCATCCCAATGTCACGCCAAACCCATGATTGTCTCTGAGAGAGAAAAACAAGCAGCTGCCCCCAGTGAGACTCTTGCAGACTAAAAATACCTCACCTTGTGCTTTTGTTTATCAGCTTTTTTCTCATTTCCAACCGTTACCAGTCATACCTGACCAGCCAGGGCACAGATTTCTACACGGTCTGGTGGCACCAGAGCTTCTGCAGCTCCCTCCATCCCTGCCTGGCTTCACAGCAGCTCTGCCCTTCCCCTGCAAATCCTCTCACTGGAGCACATCCATGCTCCAAGGGGGAATTGGGGTTACTTGGAAGTGCTGGAAAAGTGGGAGAAATAGTTATAAAATTATAAAATTAAAATTAAATNTATAATTCCAACAGAAAGGGGCAGTGGGGATGCATGGAGCACAAATAAATGGGTCTGGTGATGTGGAGCTCTATGTGGTGGGCAACAGCGTGGCCTGTTTGGTGTCTATAATCCAGTTTAATTTTCCCCAGTGCAATATTTCCACATCTTCTCTTTTTCCAGTGACTCCCCAGGTCTCTCTTTCCATGAGAGTATGATTTAGGGTTGATTTTAGAGCAGTTTTAGGGGGAATTCAGAGCAATCATGCATGAGGGTAAGATTTAGGGGGGGTTTCATAATCCTGGTTCAGGGTTATTTATCACCTCCCCCCAGTTTGTGGTGCTCTAGCAAAGAAAAAAACCTGACTCCACAAACCTCCTGCCTGGCAGAAGCAGAGCATAGATCCTCCCTCACCTCCTGATGGCAAATCCCAGGAGCATTCCTCTCTCATTTCCCATCTCCATTTCTAGGATGACTCCGGGCAGATGGCACAGCTCACCAGGGGGTTTATCTGCCTTTTTTCACTCCTTTTTTTTTTTTTCTTTCCCTTTTCCCCTGCTTTAGGCCCATGGCAACACAGCCCTGCACATGGCAGCTGCTTTGGCTGGTGACAAGAACCAGAAGGAAATCATCCAGCTGCTGCTGGAGCACGGGGCAGACCCCAGCATCCGGAATTTGGACAACGACCAGCCAATCCACATGGCCCCTCCTGGAAAAGCTGGGGAGCAGGTATGGGATCCACACTGCAGCTCTCCCCTGATGCTCCAGGGGTTGGCTGGGTTTCATGCTGGCAGGTATAAAACTATTCCTGATATATTTGGATGTTTATTTAGTTGCACATCTACACGTAAATAATTGTGTGTGAGAGCATTTTGGGTGGCTCAGATGGTGCTTCCTGAAATTCCACATTTTTTGGCAGGTCAGGCGTTTGCTGAAGAAAGGAAAAGTCACACCTGCATTCAACTGCTGCCGAAGAAATGCCAGATCCTGAGTTATCTGCAACTTCTGGAACAGCTTCAACTCCAGCTTCTGCCTCCTGTAAAAACTGTGAGGGTGGTTGTGCAGCACAACCCTGCTCNATCTTATTATATTATATTAACTGTAAAATTATAAAAGGGTGAGAAAAAGCTATAAAACTTTTAGAGAGCTGTGTCAAAGTGAATCTCAGAATGGAAAAAATGGAAGAAAGTCAAAAGAAGTAAGGTTAGGAAATAATAATGCTTGGGCTTGTCTCTTCCTAAATCTGTTTCCATGGTGTTTTCACAGCTATGAAACTGTGATGTTTTTTTTCACAGGCAAATAAATAATTGCAAAGTCTTGACCTCCCTTTATATATATATATAAANCTAGGATGACTCCGGGCAGATGGCACAGCTCACCAGGGGGTTTATCTGCCTTTTTTCACTCCTTTTTTTTTTTTTCTTTCCCTTTTCCCCTGCTTTAGGCCCATGGCAACACAGCCCTGCACATGGCAGCTGCTTTGGCTGGTGACAAGAACCAGAAGGAAATCATCCAGCTGCTGCTGGAGCACGGGGCAGACCCCAGCATCCGGAATTTGGACAACGACCAGCCAATCCACATGGCCCCTCCTGGAAAAGCTGGGGAGCAGGTATGGGATCCACACTGCAGCTCTCCCCTGATGCTCCAGGGGTTGGCTGGGTTTCATGCTGGCAGGTATAAAACTATTCCTGATATATTTGGATGTTTATTTAGTTGCACATCTACACGTAAATAATTGTGTGTGAGAGCATTTTGGGTGGCTCAGATGGTGCTTCCTGAAATTCCACATTTTTTGGCAGGTCAGGCGTTTGCTGAAGAAAGGAAAAGTCACACCTGCATTCAACTGCTGCCGAAGAAATGCCAGATCCTGAGTTATCTGCAACTTCTGGAACAGCTTCAACTCCAGCTTCTGCCTCCTGTAAAAACTGTGAGGGTGGTTGTGCAGCACAACCCTGCTCCTCCAGGCTTAACCAGGCTGGGCTGGGAGAGTTTCTCAACCTGTGGCCACGAGCAGCACATCAAACAGCAGAAGATGAGCTTTCAAAAGGCTGAAAACTCAATTTTGCCAACAGAGAATGGGAATAAACCTCCAGCAAGGAGGTGAGCAAATCAAGTAGCTGCTACATTAATAAGTAAATATTCCAAATAAGTTCAAAGTACAGCCAAGCTTTGATTTGGTGACAGCTGGAACCCTTGGAGGTGGCAGAGCACGAGGTGACAGTTTGGCTATGAAAGGTTGAGAAATGCTGCTCTGAGACCCCCCCAAGAGTGTGCCTCTGGACTGCTGGAAATGCTGCAGCCCCTGAGATGTGCAGCTCCACTGGCCCTGCTCCCCTGGGAATGAGGATCCTGAGGAGAGGGAGCACCTGGATGGGAGTTTGAGTCAACCCTGGCTGGATTTCACCCGAGGGAATGGCCATGAAGCCCCAGAGCCCCCCTGGAGGGTCCTGCCAGCTGCAACTCCCTGTTCTCAGCATTTTGGGAGGGCTCTGGGGCAGCTCCCCACGGCCAGGCTGTCAGCCCTGCCCAAGAAAAGAACCAGGTGCTGTAGGAACAGGGACATGGGGCAGGTTTGTGGGGCTCCTGGGGGGAAAGCTTCCAACCCAACCCAATCCAGCCTCCAGCTCTGGTGGCACAGACAGCTCTGGAAGCCCCTCAGGTGGGGAGCTGAGCCCTCACCTGGGTGGGAGACTGAGAAATCCTTTGGGTCTCCAACAGCTTTTTAGAGCAGCTGTGGGTCTGTGGTCAGGGTGCAAGGGGTGAGTGCTCTCCTACTCCCCTTCCCACCTGAGGGGTTTAAGAGAATTCTTTCCAGCGTTTCTGTGAAATGCTTTGTGAATTGCTGTGCAATCAGTGACCCTGCCGGGGCAGTGCTCAAGGTCGGTGCCTGAAGGGACTGGGTTTGGCAGAGGCTATCCCCTGCTCGGGGCTCCCTCTGAGCTGCATTTTGCTGGTTTCTCAGAGGGCACAGGTGCTGTTCTCCAGCAGGATGGGCAGAGAGATGAAGGGCAGAGCTCTGAAATCACTGCAGCCACTTCCTTGAGCACCCACTGGCTGCCTCAGTGGGATTTCCTGAGGCACTGAAGTGTTTAAACAACTGACAGAAGCTCTTAAGAGATGCAGAGAGCTCGATTTTCCAGCCCTCCTCTTTGCTGCTGGGCCATTGCCTCTCACTACAGGTATCTACAATCCTGCTGACAGAGAAGCAGACGTGTATTTGCATGTGTTTGCATAAATTTTCATGTATCTGAGCACGGGCCAGCAGAAGCCTGTGCTGTCTCACTTGGATGTTACAAGGAGGCCTGAATGGAGTGAGAACTGAATCAGTGAGTTAGCACCGTGTGTCAAGGCAAAACGAGGGATAAAACATCAATTTCTGGAACCTGCCAGCAGCAGAACTGTCAAACTGTGAGCAGCACGTGGCACGTGAAAATGTACAAAGCTTTTTCCCATCTAGAAATGTCTGTGAGGTGACTGAAGTGAGTGAAAAAAAATACAGGAGCTTTCTTTCCTAGAGTGGCTTTCCTTTTTATTATGTCATCTGTTGGGTGTTTCACACAAAGCATTGTCAGTGGGAGTCTGGAATCACCACCATCTCCAGAATAGCAGGGAAAATATCCTTTTAGGGGAGGAATGTGACTCCATTAAAGCAGCACCCTGGCAGCTGCTGGGTGAGGTTTGCAGTGGGAAGAGCCCAGGAGAGCCCCAGGATTCCTTCCCTCCATGCTCAGCTTCCCAAAGCTCAGCCACAGTCCACAAGCTGCTCCTGTTGGCTTTGGACTGGAGCCACCAGACTGTTGGAAGCTGCTGCTTCCCCCTGTGTGTAAAACAATTTTCCCTTTCCCAATTCCTGGTCTGGCTGTGAAGAAAACCACGATTAAGGCTCAAACCTGTCCTGAGTGTGTTTTCTGCTGGGGTGAATTTCAGCAGTTCACACTTCACCCCTCAGTTTTCCATTGCTGGTTCAGGGGAAATGTAACTTCTGGAAGCTCAGCACGGCTGGCAGTGTGTGATATCCCTTTATTTGCACAGTTTATCTCTTCCGACCTGTGGCTTTGGACAAGTTGCTAATAACAAAGGCTCGTTATCACCAAACAAATGCTCTGAAGTGGCACCACAGAAAAGCTGTCAGTCGGCTGGCAAACGAAACTTTTAGATTAAAATTCTCTGGTGGAGAAGGTGAAAATAAGAACCTTATCTTTTCTCTCTAACTGTGGGTGACTTCTGGAGTTATTCAAAGCTTTGTAAGCACGGGATGATCCTCGGGTTTGTATTTGCAGAGGCAGCCACCTGGCAGGGACTGATGAAATGCCAGCCTTTCAGAAGAGCCAGCTCTGGTTTAGCTATTTCCTTTAACTCCTCTTCTATTTTTGGGAGGGATAAAGGAGGGCAATAATACATTCCTCATAGAAAATGCACAGCTCAACCTCTGAATGGCTCCTCTGTTGTGTTTTTTCCCTTTCTTGTGTCAACAAGGCCCTGTGTCAACAGCCAGCAAGCTTTTACTTGTCCTGAGTGTGTCCCCTGGGGCTGTTGACAGGGAGGTGGGGACAGCATCTCAAACGTGTTTCCAGTCTGGCACTGGGGGGATTGCAAAACCACTGGAGAAGGAGCAGCAGGGAAAGAGGCAGAGGCTGCAAGGGGTGGAAAAGGTGCTGCTCATGTGATGGACACTGAGAAAACCTGGAGATTTTGGGGTGTAGGAACTTTTTGCTGGAAATATCTTTGTCTCCTCCACTGAGGAGGGTTTTTCTTTTTGGCCTGGATCAGGCATCATCCCAGGATAAGGATGGGATTTAGGGTGGGTTTAGTGCTGCCATTGCCAAGTGGTTGTGCCCACAGTGGCACCAGGGATGGGCACAACCACAGCCCTTGCACAGGGCAGTCCCGGGGAGGATCCACCCCCCAGCATATTGATAAGTGTGCAATCTGCCAGTAACCCACCAGAATTACAGATACACCTCATCTGGAGGTCAGAGATATCTTGTCAGACTCCAACACTTGCCCTCCTTGCCGTGCACACTCAGGCTGCTGCTGTCAGATGTGTTAATGAGTGTTCTAAAACCTTTATTTCTCATTTCACCGTGCCCTTTCACTCCCTGTGACCATCTCCCTGGCTCTGCTAAGCTCAGCCTGACCTTGCCAAGCCATGGGGAGGATGTGGGCACCCCATTTCCTCTAGAAGCCTCAAATTTCTTGCCTCAGCCTTATCTTCTGCTGGCTTTTTCTTGTTGCTGATAAGGGACTTTGACGTGTGGCTCGAGCTGTGCCCGCTCCTGAGGCAGCAGGCAGGAGTAGCTGGCATTGGGGCAGAATTTCAGCTTTTCAGTGCCCCAAAATATCACCCAGGGGCTGAAACAGCTGCCAGCACTGCTAAAATGACACTTGGTGAGGTGTCCCTGCATAGGGGTGATCACACCTTTAACTGCTGCAAAGTTACAGCTCTTTATAATTTATATAATAATATATAAATTTTGCTGTGGCCTCATGAATTTATCACTTGGGCCAGCACTGAGGTTAATCAGAGGAGAAGGGGAGGAATTATTTGAAGGTGTCAAAATATTTTTAAAGCATGTTTTAGGAAAAAAACCAACTCTACCCTCTATAAGGTAAAGGAACGGGGAAGGTTTTCAGTTCAACGTGGAAGCATCTGGACGAGGTGAGCAATCAGCTGGATAGAATTCATATTTCTCTTCACAGGTGTAGTTATTTTCTCCTTTTTGTGGAATTTAATATGGAGAGATGCTTCTTTCTGTTTTCCTTTCCAGTCTGGGTGCTCAGCAGAGAAACTGAGTCTGCCTCACCAAGAGGAGGCAAGGTAAAATCTTAGAAAGGTCTGGGTTTATGCAAGAAACAGGAAATCCTCAGGTATTACAACTATCCCATTATCTACTTAAAAAAAATTAAATAATTTATCTCCTGTTCAGCTGATTATGCTGAAAACCTTTTCTCTACAGCCCAAACCTGACAAAGGGCTGCCAAACAACACCAGGCTCTCAGAGGAATTCTCCCCCCACAGGGAAGCTGGTGCTGAGCAGCAGCCAGAGAAATTTGGCTCTGGATTTTACCTCTGAGGGGCCATGGGCTAAACCCTGGGCTGGTGTGGCAAAGAGCAGCTTTCCTTTTCTGCCAGAACCACTGGGAAGTGTCAGCAGGGCAGCCTCAGTGGGTGAGCAGCTGCAGGTCTGCCTCAGAGCTGGGTGATGCACAGCGTTCTCTGGGGAAAGCTGGAGGCTGCATTAAACACAGCCCTTGTCTCTGCTGGAAGGGGTGAGTGAGACCTTTCGTGTCACTGAGTGGGCTGCTCAAAATGCCATCCTCACCTCTGTGAGAGCAGGGTCAGCAGCCTGGATCAGCAGCAGAAGAGAAAAGCACTGCCCTTTGGCACATGAGAAATGACCAGGCTTCAGCATTCCCACCAAATGATTTATTTGTATCAAAAAGAGCTGGTTTAATGACAAGTGTTTGATAAGGCAGCTTCAGATTTATTTTAAAAACAGCAACAGTGAAAAAAAAAAACAGGGAAAAACCCCACCAAACCACCACAACAACAACAAAACGCCCCTGACCGTAGATTAATGTAGTGACAGCATTGTGTAAAAAAACGTGTAAGTAGTGAAGAATAAACTGGACTGTGTTAGGCAGCACAAGTTTGCATAGTTCATGGGCAATTTAATCTGATTTGGGTAGAGTGGATGTGTGAAACCACAGTCCCCATTAACTGTAGCAAATGTCACAGCTCCTGTCCCTCCTGAAGAAGTCCTCGGCCACGGCCAGGGGTCCAGGAATTCCAGGCAGGAATTCCAGTCCGTGCTGGGGCAGGGGAAGCACTGCTGGCCCCTGCTGTCCGTGCTCTGGGAGCCACAGGCTGTGCAGCAGCAGGCAGGGCTGGGGAAGGGGCAGGGGGGATGGCAGGGCCACTCCTCCCCGGGGCAGCTGAAGGGTTTGGTGTCCGAGGGCGGGCTGGGGGGCAGCGGGGTCAGGGGAGAGAGCTGAGGGGGAGAGCAGCTGGAGTTCCACGGGCTGGGCAGGTCAGCAGAGCTGGGCGAGCTGGCAGCCTGGAGAGTGAAAGAGAGAGAGAAAAAAAAAAGGGAGACTTCAGGGAAATGTGGCCAGCAGCCAGAATTCCTGTGCTGCATTTCTCAGCAGGGTCTGGCTGCTCAGGAGTCTAAACCCAAAGGCAGTTTCTGTTAGGAGGGACAATCCCTAGCAGAAACTGTGCTGCTATTCCCAGAAAACCTACAGGACCTCTAGAAGGCACATTCCCCATCCTGCAGCCTCTCCCAGTTTATTTGGGGGAGCATTCAGAGCCCATGAGCATCCCAGGCTCCTAAAAGCAGCCAGATTCCCACATTGCTGCTGTTCTGCCCTGGGATGTGACTCCCTGTCCCCTTGGGGCTCACCAGGCCCTGGCTGGAGCAGAGCTGGCCGGGCTGGAAGGGGTCAGGGCTGTAGTGTGAGGATGGCTGGAAGGCACTGAAGGCTGGCTCGAGGGCTGCATCCGACTGCAGGCAGGAATCTATCAGCTGCTCCAGGTACCCGGGGCTCTCCTCACAGGAGAGGCAGCTGGAGAACTGCCAGGACGGGCAGCAGCTGGGCACAGCAGGGATGGGTTCTGCTTCAAAAGGTTCTAGGAGAGAAAGGAAAGCAGGCAGCAGCAAATCACTGGGTGTCTGTCTTCACAAAGGGCAGGTGCTGGCCCGGGCCGGGTTTCAGTGCGCTCCCGTGCTCAGTAACCCTGTGAATCTCGACATTAAAATAGGGCCCCTCAAGGGCAAGGTGAATTTTGTAGGGAAGCCGAACCCAGGAGGGAGATGCTCAAAAGCATGTGATTAACTCAGGGAATCCAGCCCCCTCAGCGATAAAGCTCTTTAAATGCTGGAAACTCTTCTGCCCCCAGGCATTTTGGACAGGGAGCCAGCAGGAAACTCCCTCAGACTCTCGCCCCTCTGGCACCTTCTGTGCTCTGTTTGCAGAAGGTGCCAGGCAGTGATTTGTGCTTCCCAGCCTGGCAGATGTGCCTCTGCCTCATCTCCAGACCCGGGGCAGCTACACCTGCAGGAAAAAGGTGATAAGAGGGGGATAATTTGCTTTCTTATCTTCCGAACAGCCAGACAGGAGGCAAACTTCTGAGCAGAACAAATGGAGCAAGCCAGGGATGACGTGACATGGTGACCAGGCAGTGTCACTGGCCAAAGGGTGAGTTCCTGGAAAGCTCACAGCAGATCTGGCTTTTCAGAATTATTATCTTTTCACACCGAGTTCAAACATGGTTTAAGCCCTGTCCACGTGAAGGACACAGGTCTGAAGTGCACATTGCAAGGTCAAAGGTGGCAGCTGGCTGTGGGGAGTGAGAAACACCCAAAATACATAAACTGATGGAGACTTTCCAGCCTGAAAAAGCTTTGGCATGTCAGCTTTGGCGTGTCTCACGTTTCTTTATTAACATAAGCAAATGGATTCCCAGCTATCGATGATTGACCGATTTCCTTGTCCATGCAATGTGTGCACTCACACCTGCCCAGCCTTCCCTCTGTGCTCTGGCTGGGGATAATTGAAGGATCTGTGAGCCCAAAACACCCCTCCCCTCGCCCCTTCCCCCTTTTCCTTGGATATTCGCAGCCAGGAGGAGGAAACTCTTGGTGGCGTTGGAAATCTGGTTTTTCTCTCACTCCTATGGATGCTGGCAGGAGAGGGCGAAGAGAACAGAGCTCAGCCAGGTGCTCCAGGGCACCCCGACCCTCGGTGGCACCCACAGCCTGGGGAAGGCGATGTTATTCCCTAGGGATGAGCATCCCTGCCCGGAGGGGCTGCAATTTCTTGCCGTGGAAGAATAACCTCCAGAAAGAGAGCCCGGTGCGCTCCTGAGCTCCTCATCTGCATCCCCCGGGCTCCTGGCAGGTGCTGATTGGCCTCAAACGAGGGCTGGGAAGGCTCGGAGCTGTGGGAAAATTTGGGAATGGGGCGGGAAGGGCCGTGTGGATGGGCTTTGTACCAACCTGGGTGAGGCGGAGACACAGACTCTGCGAGCTGGAGGCTGCTGCTGCTGCTGCTGCCCCAGGACACCTGAGCAAAGAGAAGGGGAGGAGAGGAGCTGTGGCACAGAGCAAGGTGAGCCGGGATTTCAGGGTAAACTCTTGAAGTAAACCTTATTTCCCTCACAGCCGTGGCTAGGAAAACCTCCCCGGCATTGACAGGACATTGGCTGAATGTGAATAACACGATTTTTCCTGATGCCAGCCCTGGGAACCACAGCTCCGACCCGGTGTGGAGCCCCTGACTCGGCTCCTTTTGCTGCCTTCCCGATTCTACAGAGCTGCCTCTGAAACTATCGTGTGCTAATTTCCAGGAGCGTGGGTTCCACAGTGGAGGGAACCCCAAGGAATCCGTAGGGATGGATATTTCTGAGAATGGGTAATTAACTAATGACCGCCCATCAGGCTGGATCGATGCCGTTCGAGAACCAGCTCTGGCAGTGCTCCTTGGAAAGGGACAGCTTCGTTTTTTAAGCAACGTTGGAAGCTGAAGCAAGACAGATGAACCACTTCTGGGAACCTGACCTGCTGGAAGGGAGAAATCCACCCCAGAAGCAACAGGAGTTTTGATGTCGGGGGCCAGGATTTCACTCAGCAACTACGAATACTGTTGGGATTTTCCCCCTCGGTTTTAATTCATACAGCCCTCCACTTTATCCAAGCTGCTCTCGAGCGAGCAGCTCATTTCCTTGGCAACAACTTCCTAGCACATCCCGTGCATTTAATTCCTGAGACAGTGGCTCTTCTGGGCTTTTCTCCCTGGTGCAGATGTGACGAGGCAGGCAGAGACGGAGCGCCCAGGCTGAGCTTTTCTCAGCGCACATCCTGCCAGCCCGAAGCCTCGGGGGTTTTGCGGCGGGCCGTACCTTGTGCAGGTCACCGAGGTGACTTCCCTCACCGCCACTTTTCACTTTTTCCTGTGTGGGCACCACAGGGCTTGTGTCAAGTGCTGGTGGGAAGTGAAAACCGGTTCCACGCAGCCCTGGGACACCTGGCTGTGATGAAGAGGCTGCTGCTGCTCTTGGGGCTGCAGGGCACCCAGCGTCTCCAAAGCCTGACAATTCTCCTCACCCAGACCTCTCTGCCCCTGGCTCTCAGGCTGACTTTTGTGCAATCAGCTGCAGCAAGGTGCAGAAGCTGAAATCTGAAAGGCTTCAAGAGCCGCAATGTCACGAACCAGGAAGAAATAATGATTTGCCAAGCTCTTTATGCAAATCCCCGGAGTGGCTGGAGCTGGAGGAATCCATCAAAGGCTGGAAGAGGGAATGAGAGGGAATGTGCACGTGTGTGTGCACAGAGCTCCATCCCCTCCTCCAGAAGGGATGGGGCTACCCAGGTGAGCCCTGGAGTGACTTTTCTGGAGCAGCAGCTCTGCCTTCTCCCTGTATTCCTTAGATTCTCACTCCTTTCGGTCACTGCTGCAGCTACTCTGACTGAATGTTCCTTTCCCCCTTCCTCACTAGCCTGTTACACTCAGATTTTGGTCCAGAGATTACAGTCTTAGGGAAAAGAGAACATTAAAAGAGAAGGTACGAAGCAAACACCACAGTATTTTGACTCACTGCTGAACCAGTGGCTGCTTGTCGTGCTCTCCTCTGCTGCAGCAGCTCCTTGACTGTGATCTTCACCCTCACACCTTGGTACACCTTGGGCTTTCCTGGAAGAATTTGTGGAAAAAACAAAGGAGGGAGAATCTCAGAGCAAACAGCAAAGCCAGCAGGTTTTCAGGCATGCTCTACATGGAGAACAATTAGACATAACATGACTAATTGGTCTCTTTGCAATCATATTCACAGCCCTCTTTAACACCTGCTATCCCAGCTTGGGACAAGCAGACACTCATGAAAACCTTGCTGTTGATAATATTTAATAACCACATGTATTTTAGTCTTCTCTAGCTCCTTCTTTCCCCTGCCCCCCTTCCAGCTTTCCCAATACCAAGCTCCATCTGGTGCTGCTGTTGGATTCATTTAAATTCCTGACATATTTGCCTCTCTAAGGACCTGAAAATAAATGTGGGAAGAGCTTCATCTGGCAGATGAATAAAGAATAAAACAATGGAAATATGTGGGTGGTTATACAGAGAGCTAAACAAAACACCAATAAAATGACTGCTTTCTTGCAAAGCCTAGGCTATCTCTTTATTCTGCTCATGTACAACCCCCCCTTTATTTCAAACAAGAATTTAGGGTGTGTTTAATCCAGCCAAAACCAACCAGCAACCACCAGTCACTACCTGATGAGGGATTCTTAGGACAGGAAATGAGGAAAGGATTTACTTCTTCTGAAAAACCACTTGTTGTACTCATGGTAAAAGACTCAGATCCTCTGGCAGTTGTTTCTCTCCTAACTTTCTGCTGGTGATTTAATCCAAATCACACAATAAAAGGAAACACACCCAGACTGCTCTCTACACTCAAAAAATGCCAGAGTAGGGAGCAGACAGCCCGGAAGGAGGCACAAAAACTGAAGTGCCAGCAGGGGAACAGCAGTGCCAGAGCTAAACCTGCCCTGCCAGTGCCACCTCTGGGCACGGGCTGCCCTCTCCAAGGCAGCTGCACAGCGCCAGCAGCTCCTGGCACAAAAACAACGCCGGGTTTGCAGGTTCTGCCCACAGCCCCGGGGAATCCTGCACTGCAGGCACTGTCCTCTCCTGCTGGAAGCCCTGCCAGCCCTCCCAGTGCCCCCGGGGTGCTCCGGGGGAGGACAAGCTGTGACAGCACCCGGGTCCCTCCAGAACGGGCCAGGGCTGCCTTGAGGGCAGTTTGCTGAGCTGGGCTCAGCTGGGGATTGTTCACCTCGTGTTTTGGTGTTTTGTTTCAGTTCAACAAACTGAAGATGGGGAAAATGAGGGGAGGGGAGGGTGGGATTTAAGGAGAAGAGCTCGGTTACCAGACCTCCCTGCAGCCAGGGAGGGCTCTGAGGGAGCAGCCCCTTCTGGCAGGGTCAAGGGTGGGATGGTGAGGGTGGGCACAGGGTGNAGGGAGGGCACAGAAATGCAGAGAGGGCACACAGGGATGCAGGGAGGGCACAGAGGTGCGGGGTGGGCACCCAAAGATGCCGAGNGAGCGGGGCTTACCGGACATGGCGAGCCGGAGCGGGCAGCACCTCGCCAGGTGCCCGGTGCAGCAGCAGAGGTGGCCCCGGCCCCGGCCCCACAAGCTGGCAAAGGGGGCTAGAGGAGTCAGGCTTGAAATTTGGGGGTGAAGGGACCTGCCTGCCTGGTGGCAATGGCAGGTGGATCCCGACAATATTATTGTTTTATCCCTACGGGTATAAGTTTGAGTTTTTCTCTCCTAATGCCAAGTATTTAAAACCTCTAGAAACCAATGATTTGACAATCAATGATTGCGCGATACTTTCAATTTGAATATTCAAAGGCTCCACAAAATGGGCTATCTTTTTGTGAAACCGAGCACATCCCCATCTAGCAGAGGGTCTGGAGGAATAGGATTCGGTGGGGTCACCCTCCCCACCCTTTGCTTTTGGGACATTTGCAGGGTTTTATCCATCTTTCCCTGAATGAAGCAGATGCCTCCAAAGCAGCTCAGTGTTTTCCCCTCAGATGCACAGGCTGGGCTCCAGCCCTCTCATATTTCATTTGCTACCTGCAGTGAGCACTCTGCAAGGGACCCACTTGCTTTTTGCGCATTTTTTTCACGTTTTAAGGTTAAATTCTGAGGGTTTGGGGCCAAAATGGCAGTGGGCAGGTGTGGCCTAACAAAGAGGCTGCCCTGGGCACCCAGGTGGCTGAAGTTACCTGAACCCTACTTCTTCCCACAGCATTCCCTCCCTCTGCCTGGCTGCTGGGCTCACATTTGAGTTTATTTGAGCTTTCCCCCAGTTCAGGCTGTTTGCCTGTGCTGCACAAATTGGCCTTTTCCTCCCTGCCTCAGTGCTGGCCTGCCCTGGGAGCTGCAGCTGTGGGGTTCAGTGTGTGGTTCAGACTTTTGGGATGACCACCCCTGCACAGCACTGCTGTAACTGGGTTTTTAGGCTGCCTTTGAGATTTTCCCTGGGGACCACAGCCTCTGCCACGGGCAGGGAGTCCAGCAGAGAGCAGGCCAGGCTGTTAATCATCTACCAGCAGCTCAGGCTGGCTGTTGTCACGGCCGAATCTTTTCCTTTAAGTTGAACAAATAACACTTGATTTTTGCAAGGGAGTGAGGCCATTCCTGGCTCTGAAATGTGCCCCTGCAGCTCCTGGTAGGCCAAGCCTTGCCTGGGACAGCTTTATAGGGACACATCCCAGCAGGAGAGGAGCCCACCTGCCCCGGAGCACAAAGGAATGTGCTGTGCAGGGAGGGGTCTCACTAAGGAATTTGGGATCTGAAACCTTTCCCTTGCTGGGGCTGCTCCCTCCTGGAGCTGCTGTGGGTGGGTGCAGCCCGGGCAGGCTGCAGGGAGCTGGGATTATTTTTTTAGGTAGTTTACCTATTCCTGTAAGCAGAGAGCAGAGCCTGCAGGCTGCCCAGCTTCAGCCCTGGGGGAGCTGGATGCCTTCAGGAAAACAAGAGGCAGCTGAGTCTGTCTGCTTCTGCAGAGCCAGAGCATTTCCAAGGTGCTAAAAAGCCTGTCTTGGTCAGGAGCCGAGTGCTGAGTGAGTGAAACGCTTTCAAGGCAGCTCAAAACCCCTGCCTCTCCCTCTGAGCCTGATGGCAACGCAGCCACGCTGGCTGGTGGCCCCGGGCAGAAGAACAGCTGAGGTGGTCCCTGGCAATCAGCTGAGTCCAGGCTCACGCTGGAGCCAGGTTTGGGGCAGCAGGGCTCCTGTGGGGCTGCCAGAGCCGCGCACACCCCGCGGGGACCGGCAACAGCTCCGGCGGGCATGGAAGGTGCTGGGAGGCTCCCAGTGCCCCGCCAGCCCCAGGATGCGAGGAGACGAGGCCAGCAGGGATTGCCAGCGGCTCATCCCCACACATCCCCAGGGGCTGGAACGCTCCAGAGCCGCTCGCTGCAGCCGGGGCCGCCGCTCGGAGCGTTTGTGAGTGCAGAGCTACCTCTAGTGGCCAGGGACCAGCCCGGGGCTGGCCAGCGGCCCCGCCGCCCCGCTAGCCCAGCCGGGGGCCGCCGGGGCTGGGGCAGGAGCGGCTGCGGGCGAGCGAAGGGAGCTCTGCGGCCAGCAGGGCTGGCGAGGCTCCCTCGGGCACGGCGCACAGCCTGGGAACCTCCCAGCCATCACCGCTGGGAATGCCCCGAGGAGGGCACCTCGCTGGTAGGAATAAACCCGCAGAGCGCAGACGGTTTTCAGGCTGAGTTATTTTACTGGTGGCACAGTGGGACCGGGAGGAATCCCTCTCCCGGGGCGCTAGAAGGCACGGCTCCGAGCTAAACGCGGCGTGGCCAGTGACTGTGGGTCTAAGCGCAGCGCAGCGCGTTTGAGGCGGCAGTTTTAGGAAGGAACGGTAAATTTGCTTCAGTAACGCTCTGTTTCTGTTTCCCCCAGCTCGTCTCTCCCCTCAATAAGTTCTCCTGCCTTCGTAAGTCCCCCAGAGGGCACTTCCATCCTCTTTAGCCCAGGCGGAGTGGTCGGGCAGGTGCGGCGGCTCCGCGGGCTGCTCCGGGCACAGGTGGCTCATCCTGGAGGGCTCGCTGGCCACCAACGGGGGCAAGCTGTAGGGCGAGGCGGCAGCGTAGCCGGGGGAGTAGTGGACATCTTCAAGGGGGTGCAGAGGGTAGGGCTGGCCTCCAGGGATGGCCGGGGTCCAACCTGAGCCTCGGAACGGGGAAACGCCTCCGGGTTCGGGCAGGGAGAGGCAGCTGGAGCTGGCAGGGAGCGCCTGCAGAGGGTCCGAGCATGAACTGTCGGCCTGGCTGAGGCTCTCGGGTGAGGTCTGCTCCCAGGGCTCTCTCTGCAGGGCAGCAGGGACACAAGGCAAGGAAAACCCTTAGGGACAAAAGCCTGTCCAGGAGGTTTTGTGCCCAAAGGGTTTCTGTGGTTTTGGAGCAGTTTTGGGGGTTCTGACTGTGAAAGGAAACATCCCAAAGGGTTTCTGTGTCCCACAGGGTTTCTGTGGCTCTGGAGCAGTGTTTGGGAAAGGAAAACATCCATCCTGTGGGCAGAGCCTGGAATTAGGGTCCCAGTAGGACTGCCCAGCCCTGATCAGGGAGCTCTGTGAGTGGAGCGGGCTCCTGGGAAGTGGCAGGGATAGGGACAGGCAACAGCCTGGGGTCACCAAGGGCTGTTTCTAGAAACTGAAGGAGGGAGGGGTTCCTAAAATCATAGAATCAGAATCTCCTGAGTTGGAAGGGACCCACCAGGATCGTCAAGTCCCACCCCTGGCCCTGCACAGGACACCCCAGCAATCCCCCCCCGTGCTTGGGAGCAGTGTCCAGCTCAGAGCAGATGGGGATGTCTCCAGGGCTGTCTCCAACAGGAAGAGGGGACAATTAGATGGAACCTAAGAGAAAAATCTTTTCCCCAGAGCCCTGGCTGCTCCTATAACAGCCACATCCTTCCCCCAGGAGTGCCCCTGACTGAACCCCGTGTTTCAGAGGGGTGACCTTGCCCTGGGGGAAGAATCGTGGAGCCACTCACGAGCAGGAAGTGCCCCGAGTCGTTGGGGAAGGGTGGCAGGAGAGGGGGCACGGCCGGAGGGCTGAAGAAGGAGCCGGAGCCAGCTGCGAGAGGAGGAGCACGGTGATCCCCGAACTGCTCGCTGAGATGGGGCTCCAGGAGTGCTGGGTAACCCTGGGGGACACAGGGGTCGCAGGAGAAGGGCTTGGAGCCCAGAGGGGAGGAGTAGACCTCACTGACAAACTGCTTGGTGCTGTGGAAATCCAGCTCGCCTGCAAAGGACCTGCGGCCGCCGTAGAAACCAGCCGTGGTGGGTGAGCCTGGGGGGCAGAAAAAAGGGTGGGAAAGTGTGGGAAAAAATCTAACAGCTGCCACAGATCGATGGACACCTCTGTGGGGGCAAAGCAGAGCCCTTTTCTCTCCAGCATCACCCAGGAATCCATCCTGCCGTGACACAGGTGTGTGAGCCCCGAGGTGCTTCTGGTTCCACCTGGTCACCTCCATCTGCAGCAAACCAAAAGTGCTTTAAATAGCAGGGCAGGGGGCTCCAGGTCAGCTCAGCCAGGCTGTGCTTCTGCCTTGCTCTGCTACAGCCCCTGGAGGTTCCAGCCTTGCTCTGCTTCCCCTGTCTGAGAGCTCAAGGGATAAAACAGGTCAGCTCCTGATTTTGTGCTTTCTCTCTGCAGCTCCAGAGCCACACAGGAGGAAAAGGAGGGATTCTGTGTGGCTCCTCTGCTAAAAGAGGTGGGAACTGTTTTAATTACTCTCTTTGAGGATTTTATACAAGATTATTGCTGTTCTTTTTTTTTTATTTTTTAAATCACTTTCCTCTTGGGCTCTCTCTGAGGGGTGGCCCCGCTCTGGGGCTTTTTTCACATCCTCTGGAGGAGAACAGACAGGGCTGTGCCAACCCTCCCACCTGCATGGAAGATGTTTATCAGTGGAGGGGAAACCTCACCTGGCATTTGGCCAAAGGGTGACTGCACTGCGCTGGTGCTGCCCTGCAAAAGATAAAGAGATGTTTGAAAAAAATGACTTTTCAAAGCCAGGCAGTTCTCTGAGTGTGATTCACGTGCATTATTTGAGCCTGGGTGCTGTGAAGGGTTTAACTCCATGATTTCCTCAGAGGTATTAACAGATGTAGGCTAAGCAGAGATTTTGAAGGTCTTGTGCAGAGCTGATAAGAGGAGGAGTATCAAGATAACTGGCTTCTTCCTCCTGTCCCACAGGGCCCCTCAAAGCAGGCAGAATGCTGAGGAGTCCTTTTGGTGTTGACACAAACCAGGCAAGGTGAGGTCTGAGCCCTTGAGTGGCCAAAATGGGCAGATTCCAGCCCAGCTGGGTTTACCTGGCCCTTCCTGGCAGCATGAACAGGCTGGGTGGAGAGAGAGTTCAGGATCCTCTTTGGGTCCTACAGCAATGGTGATGATAATAATGAGAATATTATTAATCATCATCCTCTCCTCTTGGTCCCCAGGTAAAGGAGAATTACCCCTGGAGTGACCCTGATGCTCCCAGTGCCCAGTTCCTTACAAAGCACCTGGCAAAGCCTTCTGCTCCCCTGGAATCCCACTGAGTGCTGGCTTTGGGAGCTCCAAGCCCCCAGAGCAGGAGTACAGAGCCCCCAGCTGCTCTGCTGTCACTCTGCTGTCCCCTGGCCACTGCTGGTGGCATGTTCTGGCCAGTTTGCATAGTGCAAACAGGAGGTTCCTGCCATAGCAGGCAACCAAATTTAGAGGTTTAAATTTGAATTAAATTTGCCAGCTCTGAGGACTTCCTTCTCCTGCCCAGGGAGGGTTTGCAGCTGCTCCCTGCTCCATCATGGAAATGAGCTCTGAGCCTACCTGGGCTGCAGAGGTGGCAGGAAGGAGCCCCTGGGCTTGTGGACAGAGGAGTGTTGGTGTCACACGGGCAGGGCTTGCACCTGTCCCCAGCTGAAGCCATCACATGCAAATCCAGGTCCTCTCTCATCATCCAGGTCACTTTTAGAGGAAAAAGGTGACTGGGAGGTTCAGGGGCAAGGGGCTGCAGTGTTGGGAGCTGGGATGCTCTGCTGGAGGCACAGGAAGGTCCCTGGGCACAGCTGGCAGCCTCCAGCAGGAATCATTTCCAACGACCAGAGCATTTAATCTTTGATCCTGTCTGTTCAACAGCCACCAGAACTGCCTGGCCATGTGCACACACCTGTGGGGGAGAGTCCCAGAGGTGCCAGGAGCTAGCAGGGCTTTACCTGTCCAAATCCAAGTGCAGGAGCCTCTGCTGCAGCCCATCCTTGGCCTCACCAGAGCAGAGCCCTGCAGTTCCTTGCTCCTTATTTGCCTTAATTGAGAGCCATTAGTTCATTTCCTCCCTGCACTGCTTCCTCTCCCTGCCAAGTCAGTGGGCAGCCTGGATCTCCTGCAGGTCTGCTCAGCCTCCCTGGGGCCCACAGCATGTCCAGTTGTTGATAAGCTGGGGCTCAGCCTGCCCTGCCCATGGCCAGGCACAGATCCTGGCTGGGATTTCACTGCCTCCTAACTCGCCTACAAATCTGCCTAAATTTAACAATCCAGCTCCAAAAATGACCTGGCCCTGCCCTTTGGCAATGCTTTGGCTTCAGGGCATCACCTCTTTGGGCCCAGTCTGTGGTGGAGCAGCTGAAGGAATAAAAATCCTTCAGAAAAGCAAACCTGAGCGTGGGCAGGGCACTGCTGAATGTGTGTCCCTGCTCTGGGACAGCTCAGAGGAGACAGGAATCCTTTCCCCTGCAGAGGACAAGTGCAGGTTCATCCCTGTGCAAAGGAACAGCCAGAGCCTCCCTAAAGCCCAGGCCCAAGCAGCTGGTGCAGAATCCCTGATTTTGTGGGGATTTCCCATCTGGATGTGTGCAAGGCCTGGCTGTCAGGAAAATTGTTGAACCCTCAGCCCAAAGTTCTGCTCTGCTGAGCTCTGACCTTCCCTCCTCAGCACCAAAAACGGCTGAGGGATATTAATTTTTTTTCTGGAGCAAAGATCACCCTCAAACAAAAGATGCAGCTAAATTACCGTGTGCATCATCAACAGCCCAAGGGGAGTTCAGTTATCTGCCCCTGGCTTTGATTCTGGGTTATATTCTGCCAGACAAACAGAGCTGCACTCACAGCTGCTCTTTTCATGATATGTCCGAGCAAATACGGATGTTTGCCCTGCACAATAATTTTTTGTCTCTCGCAGGGAATGAGCAGCAGCGCTGGTTTTGCACCAGGCAGAAACACACAACTGCTGGGCCCTGCAGCACAGAGCCAAGGGCAATAAAGCCAGGAGGATTTTATAGTTCCAGGGAGTTTGATTGTGGCTGTTGAAGCTGCCGCCTCCAGAGAGGGAGCAGGGCAATGGTGGTGTCATCAAGCAGGAGCTGTTTTCTCAGCTGCTTCCTGCTGCTCCCCAAAGAACTCTTCCTAAATGGCTGCCTGCTGGGAGTGGGTCTTCCCCACGGCTCAGGGGGCTTCTGCCTTCCTGCAGCAGCTGGAGCCCGTGGGGATGGGTCTGTGGCTGGATTTTGCTGTGTTTGGTGATTCCTAATCCTGATTTTTGTTTCCTGCCTGTTTTGTTACACAGAGTTAATGGGCCTGAAAGTCACAGCGAGGAAAACACTTGCAAGTAAGTCCCTGTGAGGCCTCTTCAGCAAAAAATAAAAGCCAGAGGTGAGTGGCTTTTGGGGGGAAAAGCATCATAACTCCCAATTTCTGTGTCCTGCTGCCAGGGATCCAGGGTTCTGCTCTCTCTCTCCTTCCAGGACACAGTTCCAGCTCCCCCTCCTCTGCCAGTGTCCCAGAGCTGCCTGGAAGTGAGGAGCTGCTGCCTGTCCCAGGAGCACCCAGGGGAGGGCTCCTTGTGGCACTGGGTGCCACCACATCCTGGCATCACCAGATCGTGTCCCCTTCTGGGGACAGCCTCGCTCTTCTGGCTGGCAGCTGAGAGAAAAAAACAAACCCATGTATAGTGGTAGGACTTGGGTTTCCTGTTGCCATAGAACCACTTTAGGAGGAAATCATCTCTTCCAAGCTGATGCTTGGCCTCTTTCCAGCCCATCACATCCCTGCAGCTCCCCTGGCACTCCAGGAGGAGCTGGAAGGAGCTCAGCACTCGGGGAAGAGCAGCTATTTTCAGGGCACTGCCTTGTCCAAGTGGAGCTGGTGCAAAAGGAAGTTGACTTGGGAAGGTGGCACATGTAGGATGTGGAAGGAAAGAGGAATTTAACATCACTGCCATGCTTGAAAGAGGAGGGAAAAAAAGGGCTTTGAGGCATTTAAGGTTGACAGAGATGAAAATCAAGGAGCCTTCAGTGATGCTGTGGGGCAAGCATCAGTGCTGCTGTTCTGTTAACGAGTGTCCCAAAGTCTCCTTGGAGCAGAGGATGGGGAGAGGTGACTTTATGGGGTTAAAAAAGGGGTGGGGGCCGGGACTCACGCTGAAGCGGGAGCCGCTGCTCTGCCGCGATCGCTTTTCAGCCAGGAGATCCTTGACCGTGTGCTTCACTCGCACGCCTTGGTACACCCGCTTGCCAAAATCTGCAGGGACTGAGCGAAGGCAGAGTTCAGGGGAAGCACAGAGCAGCGGGAAGGAGCAAATTCATCCCCTCTGGGCATCGAGTCGGGGAGGCAAAATATAAATCTATATACATTTTATATAGCTAAAAATATAAGTGATGAGATATAGAAATGCTTCTAATATAAAAATATAAACGACTAGATAGAGAAATATTTCTGATATAAAAATATAAATGATTAGATATAGAAATATTTCTCATATAAAAAACTAATTATTAGCTATAGAAATATAATATAGAAATATCTATATATCTATAATATAGAAATATCAATGTGCCGGTTTTGCATTAATTTATTTTTTGGTATGGAAGGATAGATGCCCTGGGTTTTTTTGCCAGCACAACCTAAACCAGCTCTGGGTGGCTTTGCCACGAGACACCTGCCCTCTCCCTCTGTCTGGATTGAATTTTGGGAGTTGTGTGCAGAGTCCACCAGCTGGGGGTGGAGGGCAGAGGGACAATGGCAGGGAGAGTTCTTTTATCCTGAACACAGAGCTCACACCTGCAGAGCCAGGGAGGAGTTCCCAGGTGGGCTTTTATTGAATTATCCCGGAAAAAAACCTCCCTAACTTTGAAGCTAATCCCTTGGAAAACAAACAACCACGCACTCCTGAGGGAGAACAAACTGCCAGGGCACAGCTGATGTGTTTGATCTCTAGGATTTATCATTTGGCTCTTCTGCTCTTCAGGATGTGTCCCTTGGCTCCATTTCTGGTGGCATTGTGACCCCAGCTGCACACACACACCCAAGGGGAGATGAGAGGGTTTGAACAACACAGTGCTGGCATGGCCTTGCCCCAGATGGGGTTTTTTGGGGCATAGCAGCTGCAAATTCAGGTAAGTGGAATTTTGTTTTGGTGTTTGAGTGCTGACCAGAGAGCTTTGGCCAAGGCCGAGCACAAAGCAAGGGACAGATTCTCAAAAATGAGCTGAAGATGAGAGCCTTGTACCAAAAAAGCAACAAAAATGGCCAGAAATGCAAATCAGCTCTCACAGGTAGAGGAATTCCAGCAGGTCTGCTTCTTTCCAGGTTTTCCTGACACCTTTGCTGTGCTCTAAAGGCATTCAAAAAGCACTTCCACACCCCTCTGCTTTTGCAATCTGTTCTGTGCTTCACTCACATCCTCAGGTATTCCCCTGCCCAAATTGTTTTAATTAAGCAACGCTCAGCTCTCTAACCCTGGGCTGAATTATCACACAGCTGAACCTGTTGCTTGCAGTGAATTATCCAGAGGCATCTGATGCTGAGCTGTCAGAATTTCAGATAACTCTGCCACTGGCAGCACTGGGGAAGAAAATGTTAATTCAGGCCTGAGTTTATATCATTTGATATAAATTGAATCCAAGCAAATCGAATCCAATTTCACATCACTTTGATCTAGTTGCCCTTAGGAAAAAATCCTACACAAACCAAGAAACCATTGCACTGTAAAGGAATATAAATTCAGTCTGGAGAAGGCAGAACATGCTAATTGATACCATTAAATTCTTGGGACATATAAGATGTCACATTTCTATTTCAGACAAATTTTTGTGTTTTCTTTTTTTTTTTCAATAGGAGCCCAAGGACAGCACAGTTTGTTCCTTCCCTGATATTGCCTTGAAGATTCCTCAGCTTGTGAAAATCTGAGCTGCTGGAACTCACCTGTTTCCATTGTTGGTGCTGCTGACAAGTCCCAGCTCCTGGATCCTGCAGGAATCTGGGGAAGATCTGTCCCTCATGAGCTTCCCAGAGCAGAGTGAAGCCTGGGCTCATAATTCCCTGGGAAACTTCCAGCTGAGCCTGGCGGAAATGGATTTTCTAGAATTTAGGGATGTCTCCAGCACCATACCTCGTTTGGGATTTGCTTAAATGCAAATCCCTGGATCTGTGTTTCACTCCAATTTGCATGGTCAGTGCTTCCTGTCTGAGCTGCCATTCCAGGGGTGAAAACCAGAGGTTTATGGACAGAGAAACCTTGGGCTGAAATGAAAGGCTGGCAAGCCTTGCAGGGAGGAACCATTTCCTTACAGGTGAGGGAACTTGAGGGGGAAACAAGCCTTGGGATGAGCATCTTCTCCTGTGTGAGTATGAGATCCCCAGGCCTCACTTGGGCAGGAATTCTGCCTTTTTGGGACCCCACAGGCTGCTCTGGGTTTTCCACAATCCAAACTGTGCCTGGGAACCCTGGGGACTTTTCCTGGAGCTCACTGGGAGAGGGACAAGATCATGAGAGGGATGGGCAGGAGCATTCCCTCCCTGTTACCAACTGAGGGAATGAGGAGAGGCATCAGCAGCCAGGAAAGGAGCTCCTGACCCAGATTCAAGGTTCTGGTGGCCACAACTGCCATGGGCACTCCTCTGTGGGCAGCAAGACTTGATTGTGCAATATCCTGATGCCTTCTGGGGTCAGACAAAATTAAGAGAATAAAAGCAGTTCTATTTATTGAAGGCCTTCAGGTACATTTAGGGCAGAGAAATCCCTCCAGGGGCTACACCCCAAAATGGGTGTTTTCACACTTTGTTTGGTCCATTTGCATGTTGGGGGTTAATCTCCCAATTACAGTTTCAGGGAATGAAGTCATTTACCCCCAGTTTTCTCCCCCAGCTCAGTTTTGTTTCCATCTCTGGACCCTGAGGCAGTGAGGTGTCCTGGAGAGGAATTGTTGTGTCTGCCCCAAATGGGGAAGCAGCAGCTCAGCCTGAGTGTGGAGTTGGGAGTTCTGCACTAAAGAACTGCAGGGTTACAAACAGATGAAAAATCCAAAAGCCAAAATCCTCCGGCATCAATCCGAACCAAGGAATTAAAGCCTTTAAACCCTTCTTTAACCACTGCAATCCTGCTTGGAGACAGCCCCATGTTTGCTGTTTGCCTTTGCCCTGCAGTGTGGCTGGCACAGAGGCTCTGGGGTGTCCAGCATTGCTGTGCTCATCTGACAGGGCAGGGGCAGCCTGGCGTCAGGATGCTGCTCTAATTAAATCTCTCTCCTGCTGGAGTCTGCTGCCAGCTCGCGGGGCCAGGAGGTAAATCCTGGTAAAATCCTGCCCTGCTGGGTGTTCCAGGAGCTCTGCCCAGTGCTGGCCTGGGCATTCACTCAGCCTCTCCCTTCCTGGGAAGGGTTTTTTTTTAAGTGTAATGATTTTTTAAGTGTAATTATTCTTCCCCTTCAGAGGAAATGTAAAAGGACCAAGAGGAGCAGCAGCAGCAGCTGGCCAAGGCTGTGTCTGGGCAAGGCAGGTCTGGAACAGCATCCTGAGAAATTCCCACTGTTTTTAACCTGGAGAAGCACTTGGGTTCTCTGCCTGCTCAGGGCTGGGAGGCCACCAAACCCCTGTGTGCAGAATCTTTCCCAATGTGAGAAACACTTACTCTTTCAAATATTTGAAAGTTGAATAAGGGATAAAAATAAAAGGGACAATTTCCAGTGCTGGGGTGCCTGACAAAGCACCCCATGAACTCTAACAACTCCTTTTATACTCTCATTGCACTGGTCAGGTGCATATTAATGAATATTATATAGATCCAGACATTCCTTTGAGCTCACATATTCTGAGAATTCTTTGTCTTGGTTTCACCCTTGACCCCATCTTCTTAGGGCACGTGCCACAATGCAGATGTGATTTTGAGAGGTTTGTGGTTTATTTCCTCACGAGGCCCCTGGGCTGTGGTTTGACAGCTGAGGGTCAGTGGTGGGTTTTTATTTTGCTCTTTTGGTATTCTTTGTCTGCTTCTTTTCAATGTTATCTTACAAAAACATTCTAGCCAGTTTTACAAATACTTTCAATCAACATTAGCTGTTTCATTATTGTCAGTCAGTTACAAAAATAAAAGAATTTTATATTGCATAGTCTCTATTTTAATATTATAGGCCTAAGCTATAATATATTTATCACTATATATAATATGTATATGTTATATATGTTGCTATTAATATAAGTTACATGGTACATAAAAGCTGATAGATTATACTATATCAAAAAAGCAGTTAAAAGGGATTACAAATTATACTGCATCAAAATCATCATAATTAATAATAATTTGTGAAAGGTAATAGATAAATGTGAAAGCAAATATTTAGATTGTAATTTATAACAATATCAAAATCACTGATTAATAATAATAATTACGATTAATAACTTTTTAAAATTAATACATAAAAGTGAAAGCCAATATTTTTATATAGTCATTTATAACTGGATGATGGATTGTTTAAGCAAAGAATTGTTCCGGAAGCACCAAACGTTAACTCGGAGTCCTGGAATTATTTGGATTGGAAAGAGCTCACCCCATCGCATGAGCCTTCCACCATCCCCGGCTGCTCCATTCCCAGCCCACACCCTGGACACTTCCAGGGATGAAGGCGGCCGTGGTGCTGCAGTGCGAGTGGCAGCAGTGCTCCTTCGTGGCCTCGGAGATGGAGGAGTTCTGCGGGCACGCGGCGCAGCACCTGCAGCAGCACCTCCGTGGCGAGCAGCGCGACGAGATGGACCCGCTGGGTGAGCTGCTGGGGAAAAGGAGGCTCAGCAGGCACCCTGTGGCTCTGCACAAGTCCCTGACGGGAGGGGACAGCCGGGGGGGATCGGGCTCTGCTCGCAGGGGACAACAGGAGAAGGAAAATATCGTCGGGTTGTGCCGGGGGCAGGTCAG
>VXBS01002973.1:99620-150608 GCA_013400255.1 Sitta europaea
TGAGGGAAGAGCATCCTCGAGCAAAGCCTGCCCGTCCCCACCCCGCGCCGCGGGGCTGGGCTAAGCCGCGGAGAGCCGCTTGCGGGATTTAGCGCTCCGTGAACGCCCAGCCGGAGGAGTCAAGGTGAGCCCGAGGGCGCTGCGAGCCCGATGCCCCCCACCGCCGCCGAGCCCCCCGTTCCTGCACCCCGCGGATGCTGGGAGGGGACCCGCGGGCTGGGAACCCCCACCCCCCGTTCCCACCCCTCCTTCCCCGGGGCTGGGCTGGCTTCCTTCCAGCCCTGAGCGGGATCTGCCTGCGGCAGGGAGTGGGCTGGGGGGATCTCCCGCAGCTCCCGGCAACCGGCCGCCCCTCGCAGGGGCCGTGTGTGTGCGCTGCAGCCCCTGCCCGCAGCCCAGCTGAATGTAGGTTAGCGAGGCGGTGGGACCCCGGGCTGGGAGGCAGAGGGTGCAGGGTTCAGGCACAGCCCGAGCTCCTTTTGCTGCTGCCGGGGGGATCCCAGACCCCCTGCCAGCGCCTGAGAGCGGGGGTAAGCGTGCTGGCCGCCCTGCCTGGCTCAGCATCCCCCCAGCACCGCAGAGCCCCCGAGCCGAGCCGCGAGGAGCTGGGCCGTGCTGCAGGCGGCTGTGGAGCACTGCGGGCAGGAGAGGGCTGGGGCAGGTGTTCCAGCGTCGTGGCCCCAGTTCAGTGCTGGCCCGGCCTCTGAGGCTGTGCTGGAAGAGCCCGGGAGGTGAAACGGTGAGCCAAGGAAGGCAGAGAAGGAATGGCACCAGCAGGGCCCCCTCCCTATCCTGATAAGGCTCTCCCAGCAAGCCCGGGGTCCCCAGGCACTGTCTGAGGGTCTGATGTATCCAGGACTGCTCTGCCCCAGGAGCGTGGCGTGCTTTGTCTAAGAAACCAGCTAGAATAATCTGCTTGTTTAGGATTTCATACCTGTGCTCCCTAAGGCCAGGGCAGGGCTGGTTCCTGGTGAGTCCTTGGGGACATCAGGGCAGGACATCAGCTCTCCCACCTCCCATCCTGCACCCACCGGCACAAACGGGATTGGGGCAGCGAGCCCCGGGGCTTGGAGAGCTGAGCAGCTCCAGCAGCAGGGCTGGACCAAGCTGCAGGAGCTGCATGAATTATTGACTGTGGAGCTGAACAAAATACTGCTGCTCCTCGCCCTGAGCGCCTCGGCGCAGGCTCGGCGTCCCTGGCCGGGTCCATCCTCCCAGCCAGATGTGAGTGCTGGCCCCAGCTGGGCGGAGGGGCCGGGGAGGCCGGGAGCCAGCAGGAGAAGGAGAGACAGGACTCGCTGTGGGCTGGTCCCTGCAGTGCCTGGAAGAGGGAGCCCGCTGCGAGCCGGCCCCTGTGCGCTCCCCACAGAGCAGCAGGATGGCGGAGAAGGGCATGGATCCCGCGTGTGTCTCCATCGCCCTGGAGGACACGGTGTGCCACGCCGGCCCCCCGGACGCCCCGCTGCTCACCACCCACTTGAAGAAGGTGGAGAACCACATCACAGAGGCCCAGAGGTTTTCCCACCTCCCGAAGCGCTCGGCTGTCAACATCGAGTTCATCGACCTGTCCTACTCCGTGCGGGAGGGATCCTGGTGGAGGAAGAGAGGTAGGAGCTGGCGGGTGGGGAAGGGCAGGGAGGGGAGGGCACCCGCAGGGCTCTCTCACCCCGTTCCCGTTCGGCATGCCATGATCTCACCCTGGCCAGCCCGAGTGCCAGGGGCTCTCTGTGGCTGGTTGTTTGTTCTGGGTGCCCGTGGGAGGAGGAGGCGAGGCTCGTGTCCCCTAGCAGTTGCTGCGTGCCCCTGCTGTGCCATGCCAGGGGAAGGCAGAGCGCGTTCCAGGGAAACCTCTGGCCAGGGCAGACATCCTGGGGCAGCCGAGGGGCTGGGACGGGTTTTTCTGTGTGGGGTATGACGGTTGTGTGGGATGCATCAGGGAGACCCCAGGGGTGCCCCAGCTCAGATCCTGGCAAGGAGAAGGTGTGGTTTTTGGGGGGTTTCCTCTCCCCGTGCAGCCGAGGCCGTGGTTCCCTTCCCTGAGTGTGACTCTGGCCGAGAGCTCACGGAGGGGAGAGGGGAGGCAGATGGCGGCTGGTGGGTGGCAGTCTGCTTTAATTAGCGCTCTCAGTTAATGGGATGCCAATCAGGCAGCCCGATAAGATGGAGGGTGAGCTGATCTGCAGAAGATCACGGGCGGGGCCCGAGGTCACAGGGCTGCTGGGCGAGGGGTCCTGCCGGCCCGGAGTGGCGGATGGGGCTGTGCCCCTGTGCCCAGGCCGTGCAGCTCGGCAAGCCGAGGCGCTGACACTCGGGGGGAGCAGCCCGGACATCTGCCGGGATGATGCCACCCTGTTTATCCGGGATGCTGAGGAAGCATCCCAAGAGGATCCATGGCACAACCGCGGGATAGTGCTGGAGCACCCAGGAGGGAACCGGCTGTTTGCCAGCGGGCCAATGCCCTGCAGGGAAGGAGGGGGGAAGGCTGGGGCAGCTGGGGCCAGGTGGGAGCAAGCCGAGGGGTCCCGGGGGTGGCGATGGGAGCGGCGCTTTTCTCCCCGCCTCCAGGCAGAGCTGGGGGGCTGGCGGGGGGTCGCGGTGGCTTTGGCCACAGCCCCAGCTCGGGCTGCCCCGCTGTGCTGAGGCAGGAGGTTACTGGCAGTCAATGAACGTGAGTAACCGCTGCGCAAGCTGCAGTGGCGCCGACGTGAGCAGCATGCGCGGTGCGGAGCCCTGCGCGCTGCCGGGGCGGGGGGGGGCTACCAGCCCTGCTCGCCCCTGGCCACCCTGCGCAGCCCCCCGCCGTCCCCTGGCTGCCCCTCTGCCCGCGGAACCCCCTCCTGCTGCGGGGCTCCTGAGCCCGGCGGGTGCAGAGGAGGAGCGGGGCTGGATGACCTTCCGTGGGCATGGAGGAACCGCAGGGCTGCCCCAGGGAGGTGGGACTGTGAGTGGTCTGGCCCTGGGGTCGCCCCAGCTTGGATTTGCTGCCCTTGCCGCATAGCAAATGGGGTACAGAGTGGCCGCGGTTCCTATGGGGGATGCTCAGGCTCGGTCCGTGGCGTTATCACCCCGTATCCCATTGCTGTGCAGCCAGGGCTCCATTTCAGGGGCAGCTCCTGAGAGCCTGAGGCTGTGCTCGTTCCTTACTCCCGACACATCATGTTCCTTCTGCCAGAAAATGCTAATCAGCCGCGTTTAAAGCAGAGATAATTCCAGGTCTGATTAGCAGTGGCTGCTGCCGGGTGCCACAGCATGAATGCCAATGAAGGCAACAGCCGGGCTGGGAATTCTGCCTGCCCCCCGCTGCCCTGCTCGGTGCTGTCCCTCCCCCCTGGCCGCAGGGATCAGCATCTGATGACAAGCCCAGGACCAGTGTCACAGCCTGGTAATCTTCCTTAGCAGCTCTGTGACCTGACCCAGGGATTTCCCTGGTCTTCACTGTGATCCAGGTCAGGAGCTCCTTCACTGGGAATCGGTGGGCTCAGCCAAGGACCAGGGGCAGGGATCATGCTGCAGGGGACAGCTGCTGTGGCCATAGCCCTGGGGATGCTGATGGAGACACCTTCAGGCACACACAGCCCCTGGCACGGCATGTGGAGGTCCTGAGGTGCCCCAGGTGCTGGATGGCACTGCAATCCCTGTAGCCCTGGGAAGTCAAGCCCCTGCTGCTCTCTCCCTGCAGGGTACAAGACTCTCCTCAAATGCCTGTCAGGGAAATTCTGCCAGCGGGAGCTCATCGGCATCATGGGCCCCTCGGGAGCAGGGAAATCCACACTAATGAACATCCTGGCTGGCTACAGGTGAGGCTGGGGGGAGCCAGAGGGCTGGGGGTGTAGGGCTGTGCTGCACTGCCCCACACCTCTGTCCTGCAGGGAGACTGGGATGAAGGGGCAGATCCTGGTGAACGGGCGGCCGCGGGACCTGCGCACCTTCCGCAAGATGTCCTGCTACATCATGCAGGATGACATGCTGCTGCCACACCTCACCGTGCTCGAGGCCATGATGGTGAGCTCTGGGGGACATCCTGCGGGCTGGCTCATTGTGGGCACCGAGCCCACACTGATGTCAGGCATTTCCAAGGGCTCTGGGATGTGGGAACAAAATCCTGCTGTCCATGCTCCCTTCATCCTGAGCAGGCTGCGGTGCAGCCAGGTCTGTTCCCTACATCTGACAGTCGTGTCTCCCTGGCCATCCTCTCCCTGCAGGTCTCTGCTAACCTGAAGCTGAGCGAGAAGCAGGAGGTGAAGAAGGAACTGGTGAGTGCTGAGGAGGGTGGGGGCAGACCCCTCATCTCTCCCCAAGGTGGGGACAGAGGGAGCAGGGCACGGCAAGGGTGAAGGGAGATGGCAGGGATGGGATGAAGGTGCATGGAAACCCTTGCTGTGTCACAGGTGAATGAGATCCTGACAGCCCTGGGGCTGCTGGAGTGCTCCTACACCCGCACCAGCTCCCTGTCGGGGGGCCAGCGCAAGCGCCTGGCCATCGCCCTGGAGCTGGTCAACAACCCGCCCGTCATGTTCTTCGATGAGCCCACCAGGTGAGCCCCGGGGCTCCAGCACTGCCTGCCCAGCTGGGCTGCCCTTCTGGCGTGGCCAGCACCCTCTGGTGCCCACCTGAGCACGGGATGCCCCTGGGGCTGATGCTCTTCTGCGTCCATCTGAGGGGACAGTCCCTACAAGGGGAGACAAGTGGGGGCATCTTTAGGATGTTCTTCTCCCCCTCTCAACTCTCCCCTTCTCTCTCTGCTGTCTCTTTCTCCTCCTCCCTGTCCTCTGTGGCTGCAGTGGTCTGGACAGTGCCTCCTGCTTCCAGGTGGTGTCCCTGATGCGCTCCCTGGCTCAGGGTGGGCGCACCATCATCTGCACCATCCACCAGCCCAGCGCCAAGCTCTTCGAGATGTTCGACAAGGTTTGGGCTGGGGCAGGGCCCCTCTGGCCCCGAGACCCAGCAGAGAGGCCGTGGGAGGGGTGGGCTGCAGGCATTTGACCTGGGGCTTGTGTGGCCGGGGTCTGGCAAGGGATAGGAACAGGTGACAGTGTCCTGGCTGCCCTGCACCTGCCACATCCCAGCTTTCTCTTGCAGCTCTACATCCTGAGCCAGGGCCAGTGCATCTTCAAGGGCGTAGTGACCAACCTCATCCCCTACCTGAAGGGCCTTGGCCTCCACTGCCCTACATACCACAACCCTGCTGACTTCAGTGAGTGTCCCTACCCCAGCAGAGGTCCAAACCCAGGGCCCAAGCCCTGGGGGCTGCCCGGGTTGCCCCCAGGTTGCCCAAGGGAGATGCCTGTGCCCTTCCTGTTAGGTGCTGGTGGCTCAGCACCTCTCAGGGGCCCTCTCCTCCTTCACAGTCATCGAGGTGGCCTCAGGAGAGTACGGGGACCTCAACCCTGTCCTGTTCCGTGCTGTCCAGAACGGGATGTGCACCATGGCTGAGAAGAAGAGCAGCCCTGACAAGGCAGATTCATCGTGCCCAACATGTGGGACGGTGAGTGGGGCTCGGAGGAGCCTCCTGTGCCAGCAGGGATCCCGTGGTGTGAACCTGACCTGTGTCCCTGTGGGCTTGCAGGATGTGGATCACATCGAGAGCCACACATTTGCCACCAGCACCTCAACTCAGTTCTGCATCCTCTTCAAGAGAACCTTCATCTGCATCCTAAGGGACACGGTGAGTGCAGGGCAGGCTGGGCCAGGGCTGGGGGTTGGGCTCTTCGGGGGCTGGCAGGGACAAGGAGTGGCATGGGCTGTCCCCTGCTCCCTGGGGATGTTTTTGGGGTGCAGCCCTGCCTTGCTGAGCCCCTCTGTGCCTGCAGGTGCTGACCCACCTGCGGTTCATGTCCCACATCTGCATCGGGGTGCTCATCGGGCTGCTCTACCTGCACATCGGCAACGACGCGGGCAAGGTCTTCAACAACACCGGCTTCCTCTTCTTCTCCATGCTCTTCCTCATGTTCGCTGCCCTCATGCCCACCATCCTCACCTGTAAGGAGCTCCTCACCCCCAAATCCCCTCGCTGCCCCCAGCTGCTGGGGTGCTCCAGCTGTGTGACAGTGCTTGTGTGCTGGGCAGGGGGTGGGGAGTCAGAGGCACAGGGCAAAAGGGGGAAAATAAGAGAAAAAGTTAAAGAACGGGTCAAAAACTTCTGTTGGCCCATATTGCAGTTTTGCCCTTTATTTGAATGTTTGACCCTCCTTGGCTCAAAGCAGAATGCTGGGATTTTAATATTTTATTTTTTTAATCTGAGAAAACATGCATAAATCTATTTTCTGCTTAAAAGCCCCCACCCAAGCTGACTTTTCCACATGGAAATTTCCCATAGCAGTCACTGATTTTTGTCCCCAATGAAGTTTTGAGCACCCTCTCATGATGCAGGCAGGGGAGTTACCCTGGTGCATCCCACCTGCATACACCAGGGATGGTGGGAGAGGGGCTGGAGCACCCCAGGGCAGGGATTTGCTGGCTGCTCACTCCCTGCTTCCCTGCAGTCCCCCAGGAGATGACCGTATTCCTGAGGGAGCACTTGAACTACTGGTACAGCCTCAAAGCCTATTACCTGGCCAAGACCATGGCAGACGTGCCCTTCCAGGTGAGCTCTCCGTGGGTTTTGCCAGCGCCCTGATGCTGCTGTGCCATGCTTGGCACAGCCAATTCCCACCCAGTGGCCCAGGCTGGCTGCGGAGGGGTCCCCCCCTCCTGCCTGGAGCTGTGGGGTGGCCGTGGGGCCAGCAGGGCAGTGTCTGTGTCCCCGTGCAGGTGATCTGCCCCATCGCCTACTGCAGCATCGTGTACTGGATGACGGGCCAGCCCCCCGAGGCCACGCGCTTCCTGCTCTTCTCCGCCCTGGCCACCGCCACGGCCCTGGTGGCCCAGTCCCTCGGGCTGCTCATCGGAGCTGCTTCCACTTCCCTGCAGGTCTGACCGGGCTTTGCCTCTCCTGTGGAGAGTTGTGAGGGGAGCCATGGTGATTTGGGGTGAATTGCTGCCCGCAGGTGGGGCAGGGATGTGACCCTCAGTGGTCTCTGCTCGCCAGGTGGCCACCTTTGTGGGACCCGTCACTGCCATCCCCGTGCTGCTCTTCTCGGGCTTCTTTGTCAGCTTCAAGACCATCCCCACCTACCTGCAGTGGAGCTCCTATGTCTCCTATGTCAGGTGGGCCCCCAGCTGTGGCCAGGGCTCCCCGTGCTGGGCTCCCCTGGGCCCCTGGTGACCCTCGGGGTGTGCTCTGCCCTAGGTATGGCTTCGAGGGGGTCATCCTCACCATCTACGCCATGGAGCGCGAGGACCTGGAGTGCCTCGAGGACTTCTGCCCTTTCCAAAAACCCATCAAGATCCTGCAGGAGCTGGATGTGGAGGAGGCCAAGCTCTACCTGGACTTCCTCATCCTGGGCATCTTCTTTGTCATCCTGCGGCTCCTGGCTTACCTGGTGCTCAGGTACAAGGTCAAATCTGAGAGATAAAGGGGCCCCGGGGCCCCGGTGCCATTCCCGGGCCTGGCCTGCTGTGAGAGATGTTCTGCAGATGGACACGGTGCTCCTGCAGGTCCTGGACCGTGGTGGAGGCACCAGGAGGTGCCAGCCAGGCCTGGCTCAGTCGAGAAGGGTTTTGAGACATCTCGGAACTGTTTTAACCTTTCCACACACTCTTCATTGCAAAACGTTTTGTACAGCCCTGGCATGTGCCACCCTCCCCCCCAGGACTGATGAGCCCCACGGAGCCTGGGTCCCTTCTTGTTGTCCCTGCCTGGCGCTGCCCTGGGGACACCAGGGACAGTCCTGCCGAGGTGGGTTGTGCCCAGCACGGCTGGGAGGAGCCTGCTCCGTGCAGGGGGAGCAGCGGGCTGGGGCTGGGCTGGCAGGAGAGAGCTGCAGAGGTGGAAGTGCAGCTCGTGGCCCCGCTCCTCATCCTGGCCAGCAGCGTGTGAGTCAGGGCTGAGAAGAGCCCAAAGATGCCACAGGTGAAGTTGCACAAGGCTTCATCCCCCTTTCCTTTCTGTGCAAATCCTCCTTTTGTTTCCTTTTTCCCTTTTTTTAATTTTTTTTTCCCACAAACCCCACTGCATCCCAGTCTTGATTGAGGGGAAAGGGAGCCAGCAGGCAGAGAAGGACTTGGGGCTCTGTCTCAGAATCCTGCAGGGACACCATCCTCAGAGGTGGGATCTTCAAACCAGGATCTGTGGGAGCAGGACAGTGTTCTCAGACCTTAGGGAGTCTCACATTCAGTCCCTGTTGTCTCTGGGGTCTCAGACAAGAGGGTCCGAACCAAATCCACCAACACAGAGAGAAGTGACTGATCCCCTGCATGGAGCAAGGAGGATTTATGTTCCCACACCTTGCCAGTGCCAGAAGGCTGAAAAACAGGGCTGGGCTCAGCTGTGTCGTCACTGGAGCCTCTGCTGCAGGAGGAGAGCTGGTCCTGAGCCCTGCCCCTGCACCTCTCTTCCCCAGCACCACTGGGGCTGTCTCAGCAGGACAGGGCGGCCGAGCCTCGCTCAGCACCGACTGTGCCAGGAGGGGATGCCAAGGACGCCTGGCCTGTGACAGTGCCACCCCCAGGGTGACACTGAGCAGAAAGGGGGTCCCAGCAAGGCCTGAACTGGAAACCAGGTGAGACCCCAGAGTGGTTTGTTTGCAGCAGGCGACCCGGACACTGGGAAGGCCGTTGCACTTTGTGACTGGTACCAGGAGAATGTCCCTTCCGGCACGAGACTCTGGTGGCTGCTCCAAAGTCACACACATCACAGAGGGAAGGCAATTCAGCACCTTGCTGGCTCTCCAGAGGAACTGAGCCGAGCCCAGAGCTGCTGGGGCATCTGCACATGCTGCTGTGCTGGGAACACAGCAGCCTGCTTACCTGCACAGCTCAGGCTCCGTGGGCGTGCTGGCACTGCTGGCCCCGGGCTGCACGTGGCACCCACAGACGTGGGAACACACGGGTTTGGCGAGCAAGGTGTGGGGGAGGCAGCCCTGCCCCACCCTGGCGCACTGGCCCTGGTTCAGGTCAGCCTGGGGGATCCTGCTCCTGGCACTCTGAGCAGCCAGGGATTGCAGGGCAAATGCCAGACTCCAGCAGAATCCTGGAGGCTGATCTTTGGTTTTGCTGGCTTGGGTTGGGGCTGCACAGCAGAGTCTGGCTGGCCTGACACTGATGCTGGGCACTCAGCAAAGCTGAGTTTCCCCTGCCTGGAGAGTGTGGAGGAATGTCTGGCCACACCCTGCTGCCCTCTCCCTGCTGAGCATCGGGGTTTTCCCCAGGGTTGCTGTCTGACTTTTCACTATCCCTCACAAAATTCCCCTCTGCTCCTGGATATTCCCTCAGTGCCGTGCTCTGCACCGGAGCTGTGCCAGCTGGAGAGCTGCAGTGCTGCCAGCCACAGGGGCACGGGGCAGTGGGGGACAGTCCCTGTGCCTGCTCCGTCACGGGGTGTGTGGATGGGCAGGGAGCTGGGGGTTGTGGGGCTGTCACCCTTCTCCATCTCCTTGGCCCTGGAGCTGTTGGGACTGATCCCCTACTGTCATCCTGCTCTTGGGCTGGGACTAGTTAAGCCTGGCCCAGCACAGAGCGTGCTCTGCTAGGCTGAGGCTTTTCCCTGGTGCAGGAGGTGTCAGTGGGGCAGCTTTGCACAGCTCCTGCTTCCTTCCCTGGCATGTGGGGCTCTCGTGGTGGGTCCTGCCTTCTGCACCCTGGAGGTGCTGCCATCCCCAGTGCTGAGTCCTGCACCCAGCACACCTGGACACCCCTGTGCCATCACAGCCAGGGCCACCACCACTCCCAGGAGGACCAGGACAAGATGGACTAGTGTGTGGAGCAAAGGGGCTACCAGCAGGCACCAGTGCCTGCCACTGCCCGTGTCCCCCATGCACAGGGAGGGCTTTGCTGACCAGGCTCTGCTGCTTGCAGAGAAAGCCGGTGGAACAGGCTTCCCCAGCTTGGAGCAGCACTGCCAGGGCAGGTGGCTCCCACTGTTGGGCCAGCCTGCCCGGGATGGGGCAGCTGGCAGCACCCCAGGGATGCCCAGGAGGGCTCAGCACAGCCTGCACCAGGGAGCTGCAGTGCCCCAGCTGACCAGGTATGTGGCCACTGCGGGGCAGAGGGCCAGGACAAACCCTGGACAGCGGGATGGCTGTCCCTGAGCTGGGCAAGGGCTCTGGGCGTGATGGGGCAGCAGGACACAAGTGTTGGGATGAGGAGGCTGCTGAGGGAGGGATGGGGCACCGGGCAAAGGCACCCTCGATGCTGCCTGAGGAACTGAGCCAAGGTGCCACTGTCCTTCCCCTCTCTTCAAGGACAGTCCCAAAGGTGGTGGCAGGTGAAGGAAAATGCAAGGAGAAGCACGTTTGCACTGAGCCCCCAGGCTGGCGTGGCTGGGCTGAGCCCCCCGGGGTTTATTGCCGGGGTGGTCCCTGCCCTGCAGGAGCAGGGCAGGAGGGGTTCCCTCTGCCCAGGCATGGCAGAGGGACGGGGTGTGGCCATCCTGCTCCAGGGGGCCCTTAGGGAAGCAGCGAGGATGCACTTTATCAGAGCAGGGAAGCGGAGCCGTGGCTGCTTCTGGCTGCAGGGGTCCCACGAGAGGACGCGTGTGGATAATCACGAGGAGCGTGATGGAGGAGAGCAGGCTTCTTCCCCCACACCTCCTCCTCTCCTGCCCCTGCCTTCCCTTGTGATGCACTTTGAGTGGATGAGGGTAGGGTTCAAGCTGTGGCTCTGGCTCCATGGGAACACCAGTTGAGCCTCAACCCACTAAAAACGGCTTCAGCCCCTTTGGCCCAGGGCTGTGTCAGGCGCTGCCTCTCGCGGGTGCGGGGATGGCAGGCAGGGGTGTGGCCGCTCACCTCCATGCATGTCCAGGCCCCCCTTTGTCACACGCACAAGAAGAGCAAATGCTTCATCACCTGGCTGGGGTTTGCTGGAGGGGAGACTGGGCTAGAACAGGGAGGGGATGGGGCTTCTCCCAGGGTTTCACCCCTCTCCCAAATCAGGCAATAAAACAGTGTTTCCTTCTCACTGTGTGTGGACACCATTTGTCCCATCCCTCTCCACGGGCAGCCTGTGGCTGCCTGGGAATCTCTCTGTGTGTCCCTGCCCCGCTGGACCCTGTGCTTTTCCAGCCTTCACCGTGTCCACACGAGCAGAGGGGGCTGGACAGTGGGGGGGGCACGTGTAATCTGGGGGGCACCCTGCAGGGAAGTGCAGGCATGGAAACTCACATTTCCACCCGAGCACAGGTGTGAACTGCTTTCTCCCTGGGACAGCTTGCCAAAATAAGATGCAGGTAACAGCTCAAAGGCCGAGGGAGTCTGCTGGCACAGCTCTGTTGTGGCAGCTGCTCTGGGTGGCATTGGCCCAGCTCTTTCTGCCTTGCTGGGAGGAAGTAGGACAGGGGCACTGCTGCCCACAGCTGCAGCCTGGCAGGAACCAGGCAGGGTGGAGATGAGGCCCTGGGCTCTCCAGGCTGGGCTGCACACGCAGGTAAGTGCCCCGCAGGGTCGGGGTGCCAGGTGCCAGCTTGCTGCTGGCACTCGCCAGTGCCCAGAGGGTCCCGGGAGCTGTTGGGCAGGAGGAGATGTTGTGTCGGTGTTTCCGAGATGCCAGCTGTACTTGTTGGATTTCACACATCAATAAAACTTATATTTATAGTGTACTGCCTGGATGCCTCCCTTTGCTGAGAGCCTCGAGGGCACACGTGTGATTCGGTGCTGAATTTCGGGTGCAAATCTGACCTGGCAGCCTTACCCAGGTGTGGCCCCTCAGTCCCTGCCCCCCTGGGTGGGCTGGCACTTCCCGGACAGCATCCAGGGACTGAGACGAGTGCGTTTGGCCCCAGTGACACAGCTGCCGCTCGCTGCGTGGCCAGAGGGCAGGTACAGGTGTGCGTGTTTGTGTCTGCATCACCTGTGTTAAACAGGCACCACCGGGCGCTGCTAGCACAGCCTGCCCCCGCTCCTTCTGCCGCTGGGGAGGGATTCTCTGCGGAGCAGAACTGCAGGCTCCAGTTGCACAGCCGGGCAGCAGCTGGAGGTGCAGAGCCGCCAGATGTGTCCGGAGCACATCCCCGCCTTGCAGCACATCTGGTAAGAGCGCAGCTGCCCCAGTCCTGTGTGTGTTTGGGAGGGCGTGCGGGGTGCGGGTGTCCCTCCCAGCCTCCGGCCGCTCTCCCATCCTGCCCGGGGAGCTGGCAGCGCCGGCCGCGGGGCGGGACGGAGCCAGGATGGCGTTGCAGGAAGTTCTGCCTGCAAAACAGCCGCCTCCGCAGCGGAGCCGTGCCCGGCACAGGCATGGCAGGCGGCGGATGGGCAGCTGCGGGCTGTGCTCCGTGAGCCCGGCGGCTCGGGCACGGGGGAGCTCGGCTTTCCCGGCTGGAATCCCGCTGGACGAGGTAACGCCGCTGCTCCCGGTGCTGGCTCCGCCGCTGCCCCCGCACGGCCCCGCCATGGAGCGGGGAGCTGGGAGGGCACGGGGGGCGAGGGCACGGCTGCCACGGGGGTCCCGAGAGGGGTCCCTGGGAGGGGTCGGCAGCAGCACGGCAGCGCAGGGCCCTCGGTGCAGCAGAAGGGCTGGGAAGGGGCTGGAAGCTGGGCACGGTGGGGTTGCTTCCTGCAAAGCCACCGAGGTCGGGACACCCGTGTTCAAGGTCAGCTCCTCCGCCCCCGTCGCTGTGCCTCAGTTTCTCCGTCTGGATCACATGAAAAGGGTCTCTAAACAGCGTGGCGTGTGGGAGGTGTGAGTGAGTGAGCGAGCTCTCACCCTGCCCGTCCCTTCCTCTCTGCTGGTGTTTGCTTATATCTTTCTCCCCCCGTGCCCCATTTTCCCAGGATGCTGGGGACTGTGAGCACCACCCGTGCTCCTGAAGGATCGCCCTGCTGAGCCGGGGCGGGACCCTGAGTCAGCGCCAGCGCAGCCGGTTCTGCCGGGCTGGACCCCGCCGGGGCAGGTACGGCTGGGCAGGGCTCTGCTGCACCCATCCCGCAGCCCCCGTGCCCTGCTGAGCACCCCTCAGCCTCCTCCCCTGCCTTTCAGGTGCGGGATGTCCCGGGCCATGCAGTGCCAGAGCTGCCTGCCCTGGGCACGGCTGCGGCGCTCCCTGGCAGGGACCCGCGGCGTGTCTGTGTGTGCCGCTGCCGTGCCAGGTGAGCTGCGCTCCGTGCCTCTCCCCCCGGCCCTGCTGGGCATCCCTCCCCAGCTGTGCAGGGATGTGGGGCACCCTACCCTAGTGGGCTGGGTGGGGTTAGCCCTGCTGGGCTGGAGAGGGCCGTCCCTGACCATGTGTGTTCCTCCTCCCCCCCAGGTCCTGCAGGCAGGTGTTTCCTCAGGAAGATCCTTCACACAAGCAGCATCTCCCTGCCCAGGTACAGTCAGTGTGGCACGGCTGGGGCTCTGCCACAGCACCTGGGTGGCTGAGCTGGCTGCCTTGGCACCAGGGACGCTGCTTTGCTTCCACCTAGAAAAACACCCAGACCCACCTCCCTGCCTGCTCTGACTCCAGCCCACCTCCTCTGCCTCTCCACGGGTTTTCTGGGAATGCACAGCCCGTGGCTTGCTGACCTGCCTTCACCTCCCAGCCGTGCCCCTACCCCGGCCCTGTGCTCTCCCGTGGTGTGGGGGAAGGAAGGGGTGAGCTGTCTTCTCTCAGCACTTCCCACAGCCTGGCTTGTCCTCTGCCCACCCTGCCCCAGGCAGGGCTTGGAGCTGCTCCCCATGATGCTCTCCCTCCTCCTGCAGGGGCTGTGTTCGCTACCAGGGAGACTCCCAGGACAGCTCTGCCCTGCCTGGCTCCTCTCATCATGGGCAATCCCAGCTGAGGAACGTGGCCTCTTCTGGTGAGTTTGCAGCTTGGGTCTGGAGGGAGGGTCCTACACAGCTGGGTGGGGGCAGCTGCTGTCCTGGGCAGCGTGAGGGTTCCCCATAACTGAGTTATAACACTTCCCTTCTTCCAGGTGCCATCAAGAAGCACCAGAAGAGCCTGTCTGCGTGGTTCAGCCACCAGCCCAATGAGGAGAGGCAGTTTGGCCCTTCCTTCTCGCTGGATGCCGTCCACGTGGACCCAGTGATCCGAGAGAGCTCCCTGGAGGAGATTCTGAAGCCCTCCCCTGGTTTAACCATCCAGAACCAGCTCCAGCAGCCCCGCAGAAAGGTTATCAGCCTCCACAACCTCTTTGATGTGGACGCCTGTGGGCGGCAGGTGAAGAACGTGGTGCTCTACGGCACCGTGGGCACGGGCAAGAGCACCCTCATCAAGAAGATGGTGGTGGATTGGTGCCACGGCCGCCTGCCCCGCTTCGAGCTGGTCATCCCTTTCTCCTGTGAGGACCTGTCCCACAGCCATGCCCACGTGTCCCTGCGGCGCCTCATCACCAAGAAGTACCAGCACCTCCGGGACGTGGTGCCGGTGCTGGAAGCTTCCAACCTCAGGGTGCTCTTCATCCTCAACGGCCTGGAGCGCCTCAACCTGGACTTCCGCCTGGCTGGCACGGAGCTGTGCTGCGACCCCAACGAGCCTGTGCCTCCCTCTGCCATCGTGGTCAACCTGCTGCGGAAATACCTCCTGCCCGAGGTCGGTGTTGCCCTCCTTTGTGCTGGGAGAAGGTTGGGGGTGAGCCCTGAGGCATCACAGGGCTGTTGGGGTACTTACTTGTAGTGCAGCTTGGCTGGGAGCAAGCAGGCAGCCTCTGTTCCTGGAGGGACTTGCCAAGGTGGCCTGATGTCACTGGTGGGATTTTTGGGGAGGCCTGGTAAGCTAATGAAAGCTGTGATTTTCCAGACTTTATTTATGTCTAGGAGGGAATGGGGAAAGTTCTTCTGTCCCCTCTGCTTGGGCCAGGTTTGTGCAGCAGCTTTGTGAACCCCAGCCTGTGGATGGGGGTGATCCTTGTGCAGCTCCCTGTGGGTGAGCAGCCCCTGACTCCTCATGCCTGTGTCCCCAGGCCAGCATCATCGTCACCACGCGCCCCTCGGCCGTGCGCCGCATCCCCGGCAAGTACGTGGGACGCTACGCTGAGATCTGCGGCTTCTCCGACACCAACCTGCAGAAGCTCTACTTCCAGATGCGTCTCAGCCAGCCTGGCTGCTCCGGAGAGGAAAGCCAGGAGCGCAGCTCAGCCGAGCAGGAGAACCTGGTGGAGATGTTGTCGAGGAACTTGGAGCGCCACAACCAAATAACAGCTGCCTGCTTCTTGCCCTCCTACTGCTGGCTGGTGTGCACCACCCTGCACTTCCTCTACTTCACCAGGATGGTTCCTCCCAGCCAGACCCTGACTGGTATCTACACCAGCTTCCTGAGGCTCAACTTCAGCGGGGAGGTGCTTGACAGCACCGACCCCAACCACATCTCCATGATGAAGTACGCAGCCAAGACAGTGGGCAAGCTGGCCTACGAGGGGGTGATGTCCCGCAAGACCTGCTTCTCAGAGGAGGACCTGCGGCAGTGCTTCGAGGTGGAGATGAAGACTGAAAGCGAGCTCAACCTCCTGGAGGTTTTCCGCAGCGACGTCTTCCGCTTCTTCCTCAGCCCGTGCGTGCAGCCGGGCAAGGAGCACACCTTTGTCTTCACCATCCCCGCCATGCAGGAGTACCTGGCAGCCCTGTACGTGGTGCTGGGCGAGAAGAAGACCTTGGCCCAGAGAGTGGGCAAGGAGCTGTCAGAGGTTGTGGGGAAGGTGAGTGAAGACGTGGCTGTGGTGCTGAACATCGTCTCCAAGGTGCTGCCCCTGCGCTTCCTCCCCGTGCTCTTCAACCTGCTCAAGATCTTCCCTCGCTACTTCTCCCGGGTGAGCGGCAAGGGCAGGGATGCCATTGCCCACACCATGGCAGAGGAGCTGTTCAAAGAGGAGGACTACTACAACGACGATGTCCTGGACCAGATCAACTCCAGCATCCTGGGCGTGGAGGGCCCCATGCGCCACCCCGATGAGGCCCCGGATGATGAGGTCTTTGAGCTCTTCCCCATTTTCATGGGTGGGATCCTGTCCCGCCGCAACCGTGCCATCCTGGAGCAGCTGGGCTGCTCCATCAAGAACCTGGCAGCCTTCGAGATTGCCAAGGCCATGAAGAAGACAGTGATCAGGAAGAGCCGCAAGGGCCTGCCCCCGTCCGAGCTCATGGACTACCTGTTCTTCCTGCACGAGTTCCAGAACGAGCGCTTCACGGCCGAGGCCGTCCGCTCCCTCCGCACGGTCAACCTCTCCTCCGTCAAGATGACCCCTCTCAAGTGCTCTGTGCTGGCATCTGTCATGAGCACCACGAGTCACGAGGTGGAGGAGCTGAACCTGACCTCCTGCAACCTAGACAGCAGCAGTTTGAGGACCCTCTTCCCTGTCCTGCTGCGATGCAAAGCTCTCCAGTGAGTACTGCCTCCTCCTGCCCTTGGGCACTGCTCAGAAATTGGGTTCTTCCTCACCTCTGCCCATGGCAGGGGTGCTTGAGGGGCCTCGGTATGGAAACCTTAGGAAAGGGCTTGTTTATGCTCAGTGCAGACCTAGGGAACTACAGCTTCCAACATGCAACACTCCTGGAGCCGCCTTTCTAGGGCGCTGCATGCTGGGATTTGCAGTCCCAGCTCCCCCTCCCCCAGGAATTTTTGGGAAGTTCCCTGCAGCTGGCTCAGGCTGGGCGGGCTGCCAGCTGTCCTGGCAGACCCGAGTCCCTGTGGGAAGTTACCCGGCATCCCCATCTCATTAGCTCTGTGAGGAGTTTGCTGTCCCAAAGGTGGGAGTCTGGGCTGTGCAGATGTTCCCACAAACATTCCAGAACATTTGTGGAGCTGCAGGTCTTCCTGCTGCCCAGGTGGTGGCGAGACGTGCTCAGCACAGATGGATCGGGCTGTGCAGCTGGGCTGTGCCGCACTTCCTTCCTCCAGATGCTCAGGAGGGCTTGATGGAGCCCTGATCCCTCCTCTGACCTTCACCCACCCCCTGAAGACTCCGCCATCCCCTTTCCCTTGCCCTGCTCCTGCTGGCACTGCCTCTGCTGGCTCATGCTGGGGTGCGGTGTCACTGTGCTCCCTTTGGGGGAGGAAACCTGGAGTGGCCTAGTTTGGGGAGCCCAGGGAGGATGGTGATGGGCAAAATGGAGCGGGCAGGGCTGCCAGGCTCACAGGTAACAGCCATTTTGTTCCTGTCACCCCCGTGTCTCGCTCTGCACCAGTCTGCAGCTCAACAGCCTGGGCTCCGACGCCTGCAAGGAAATTCGTGACCTGCTCCTGCACGACAAGTGTGTGGTGAGCAGCCTGCGGTGAGTACAGCCCTGCATGACCCTGCCACTGCTTCCCCCCACGTGCCTCGGCACCCCCTGAGCTCCCGTGTCCACAGGCTGGCCAATAACCCTGTGGGCGAGCAGGGCGCCCGGTACCTGGCCGAGGCGCTGGCCGGCAACCGCTCGCTGAGCCAGCTGTCCCTGCTGCACACCGCCCTGGGGGACCCCGGCGCCGAGGCCATTGCCCAGCACCTGCCCGAGAACCAGCACCTGCAGGAGCTCAACCTGGGCTACAACTCCCTGACGGACACGGCCGCCCTGCGCGTGGTGGAGGTGGCCAAAAGGCACGAGACGCTGGACAAAGTGCAGTGAGTCCACTCTGCCACATCCCTGCCCTTTTGCCCACGTGGCATCCCTGTCCTGTCCCTCCCCTCAGCCCTCACCGGTGTCTCCTGCTGCTTCCCCAGTCTCTACTTCAACGACATCAGTGAGGCTGGCAAGAGGGCACTCGACAGCCTGCGCATGGACCGGGACGGCGTCAGGGCTCTGGTTTTCCTCACGGCGGGCACCGATGTCTCCGATTACTGGTCCCACATCCTGAGCGTGGTGCAGAGGAACCTGCCCTTCTGGGACCGTGAGCGGGTCCGGCAGCACCTGGCCCTCCTCCTGCAGGACCTGGAGAGCAGCCGCAGCCAGACTGCCAATCCCTGGAGGAAAGCCAAATTCCTGCGAGTCGAGAGCGAGGTCAAGAAAATGCTGGGGAAACTGCAGGATGGGAGCCTGTGACCTGCTGCCCATCCACCAGCCAGGGGTGGGGCGGTGGAGTGTGCCCAGCAGCACATTCCCTGCACCCTTCCCCACCTGGAGATGCTGGGTGGATGGTGCTGTCAAAGGTGCTGGGTGTGCGGGGCTCAGCCTCATCTGCAGGAGAGGCTGAAGTGTGGGAATGGGACAGAAACCAGGCCAGGAGAAAATGGGACTTGTTCTTCTGGGCTTGTGGAAAGCCAGGCCCTGCACCCCAGCTGGAGCGGTGGCAGGGAGCAGGATTGGGGCTTGTCTGTGAATCTTTTGGGAGCATTAAAGTGCACCTCTTTATTTCCACTGAAGCATGCTAGTACCAAGACTTGATCTCCTCTTCGGGCCCTTCCTGGGGAGGAGTGTGGAGCTGCCCCTCCAGCAGCTGGAGTGGAGGGTTCTGCCTTTCCCCATCTCACAGCATGGGTGTGGAGCAGCCCACCTCTGAACCAGCCATTCTCCCAGAGTGTGTCCCTTGGAAGCCACCAGGAGCTGTCCCCAAGCTGGGTGCCCCGGGGGGTGGTCCCTGCTCCCAGCTCCGACTGGCAGTGTGGCAGTGCCCTGGGGCTGGGAGGGCAGGGGAGACTCGAGGCTGTTTAACCATTAAACCTGGGGCGTCTTGGGAGAGGCGGGGACGCTTCTCTGCCACTTCACCCTGTACCTTGCTCCCTCTGGCAATCCCTGCAGCCATGAAGCAAACAAAAGGTATGTGCTGGGGAATCCTCTGGAGACCCTTCCCACACACACAGGCCCTGCTGCCAGATGGAGCAAGACAATGTCAGAGCCCAGGCAGCCATTGGAAAGGAGCCAGAGGCATGCAGGAAAATGTCTCGCCATGGGGATGCTGGGGAGGAATCCCCTCTCCCTGGGGTTTGGGGTTCCTTGTGCCCAGAGAGGTGTTGGAGGGGTTTTATTGGGGGGTGTGTTGGGGAAGGTCTCTGTTTGCTCTCCTGGCTCCAGCAGCTCTCGGGCCCTGGTGAACCTTCTCACCCTTCACTGATGAGCCCTAAAAACCCCCAGGACTGAGCCCCATCTGCTTTGGCCCTGCAGTGAGTGCCCATGGGGCCTGAGCAGCAGGTCCTGCTGTTGGGAATGCAGGAGGACAGTGGTGACAGGGCTAAGGAACAGCCTGTGCTGAGAGAGAGGGGCTGGGGTGTTGTGTGGGCTTGGCAAAGCCCCTCAGCTGGCATGGCAGGCTCAGCCTGCGAGTGGACAAGCCCTGAGTGCTTGAGAGAGTGGGGTCTGCTCCCAGCCCACCACCTCCTGTGCTGACCTCTCCTCTCCCTCTGCAGGCCTCGAGGGAGACAAGATGTCCATCATGTAAGTGCTCATCTCCCCTTGGCCAGGGACTTTCTGGGGCTCAGGAGAGATGTGGGGAATGGTCCAAGAGGGAAGTCCCTTCTGGATTTCCCCAAGGAAAAGGAGGCACAGGCCCCAGATGTCCCTTTCCGAGAGGAACTAGCTCCCCAAGGCTGGGGGAGGCAGGGGCAAGGCTATCCTGCACTAACATGGCCTCTCCTGCCCTTTATCATTTCAGAAAATTTGAATTTAACCCCAAAGTTGGGATCGACAACCCTGCCTTGACACTGACTGAGGACACGGGTAAATACACACCCTCAGCTCCCAGGGTGTCCTTGTGCCTGCCCAGGGTTGTGGCACCTGGGTGTCCTTGTGCCTGCCCAGGGTTGTGGCACCTGGGCACTGCTGGGGTCCTGAGCTCTCTCACTCTGGGGACCTGTGGGAGGTGAACACAGAAGGGCTGAGAAGATCCCCAGGCCAGGATGGGGTGGAGAACTTGTGTGAGGATCCCTGCAGGGCCCTGCTCACGAGCTGTGCCCCCACACAGATGGTGAGGGCGTGGGAGAGCCCCGCTTCTACCTCCTGAGCAAGGAGAGCACGGAGACCTTCGGCTTCTGCCTGCACGAGGAGCTGGGCTGCCAGGGCCACGTCATCCGGCAGATCGAGCTGGGGGGGGTGGCCCAGCGCAGGGGGCTGCAGGACGGGGACCGGCTGCTCCAGGTCAATGGCCACTTCGTGGACCACATGGACCACCTCAGGGTAAGCTGGGAGCAGCCCGTCCCCAGCCAGGGGCACGGAGGGTGCGTGAGCCCTGCTGACCCCAGGGGTCACAACCTGGGTCCTTCCAGGTGGTGCAGAAGATCAAGGCCAGTGGGAACCAGGTGCTGCTGGCAGTGCTGGATGGGGACTCCTACGAAGCAGCCAAATCCCTGGGCAGGGACCTGTCCCAGATGCTGCCCGATGACATCCGCCCGCGCCTCTGCCACGTCACAAGGGACAAAAGCGGCTTTGGCTTCAGTGTGTCGTGTCCAGAAGGTAAAGCAGGATGCTGCCACCACGAGCCTCCCCCTTGTAGCACCTCACTCACCCCAAAGTGCCCCTTCTGCTGCTCCTGCAGGCACCAAGGGCACCTTCCAGCTGTCGGTGCTGCAGGACGGGCCAGCGGACAGGGCAGGGGTGCCACCAGGCTCCTGGCTGCTGGAGCTGAACGGGGACAGCGTGAAGAGCTACTCCCACACACAGCTCACCAAAAAGGTGCCTGCTCCTGGCATGGGGGGCACGGAATGGGGCTGAGGATGTCACTGAGCACCCCGTGCTTCCCACCCAGCTGAAGCAGAGCGGCAACAAGGTGACCCTGCTGGTGGCATCCAGCGCCGTGGAGGAGTTCTATCGCCTGCGGGGCCTGCGGGTCACGGCTGCCTTGGCTGACACCTCCAGGCTCCCCTTCAAGGTCCGGGAGCTGCACCTGGTCAAGGGTCCTGCTGGCTACGGGTTCCTGCTCAAGGAGGATGACTGCAGCTCGGGAGGAGTAGGTGAGGGGGCTGAGAGGGGCAGTTTGTACCTGAGCGAGGCATTTCTGAGGGTCGGGAAGAGCTGACAGCCCCTGTGCCCAGCTGCATGCAGGGGTCAGCAGGGCCAGTTCCCCTCTGTGCCCCACTGTGGCAGGCCAGTTCCTGTGGGATGTGGATGTGGGGCTGCCGGCCGAGCAGGCAGGGATGAAGGAAGGGGACCGTGTGCTGGCGGTGAACGGGGAGAGCATCGAGGGGCTGGACCATGAGCAGACCGTGCACAGGATCCGCGCCCGGGAGGACCAGGTGACACTGCTGGTCATCGACCCTGCTGGTGATGAGTTCTACCACTCGGTGGGTTTTGGGGGCAGGGCCCTGCTCTGCCTGGGCAGCCCTGGGGTGCTGTGAGGCTGCACAGTGGGGTGGGTGTCCTCCACAGGGGCTGTGGGTCCATCCCTCTTCTGTCCTTCCAGATCGGGCTGTCCCCCCTGCAGTTCTTTGAGGACAACGACCCCGCCTCAGGCTCCTGCACGCCCTCCCTGCCCTCTCGCAGTGGCTCCCCTGCACTCTGTGACGTTGAGGTGGGACCCAAGGGACCTGTGTCCTGGCTGATGGCTGCTGCCAACAGTATAGAGATCATACAGGTAATTCCTCAGAGCACTGCTCACAGCATGGCAGTGCTCTGAGTGCTGCCACCCTCCTACTCTGCCCATCCTAACATTTCCCTGGCACCTGTGGTGCTGCCAGGAGGCTGTGTGGTCCCCTGGCCACAGGGGCCAGGCAGAAAGGCCTTTCCAACGTGTGTCCCCACAGAGCCAGCGCCAGGAGGAACAGACGAAGCTGTGCCAGGCATTCTAACAGCCCAGGAGCCTCTGGACAGGCTCTGCCATACAGCACCTCCACCAGGCCACAGCCAGCCCCTCGGGCCTCAGCACTGCTCAGCATGGACCCTGCACACGCAGCTCCTGTGTCTCCATGCCTGGCTCACAGCATGACACTCCCAGGGACTCGTCTCTGCTCACCAAGGCTGGCTCAGAGCTTTCACCAACCACACTGGCAGCTCCTTGCAACCTGACCACAGACCTGTGTCTTTGCCTGCCCAGCTACCTCCAGGGATTTCTCAGGACATTTGCACTGAAGCCTTTGCCCAGCTCCAGGCTCTGGGAGTTCCCAGGAGAGCTGAGGCACTGCCCTCTGCACCAGTACCCAGGGGACTCGAGGGTTGGCTCAGATCTGCACGTGCATGGACATGACTCCTGTGCTTCTCCTCTCAAGCTCTCCCTGAACCTGGGGGCAGTGAGTGTCCACTCTGCTCTTGCCCACCCTTTTGGGGTGTGATTAAAGGACAAATCCACACTGCTGTTTGTGTGGCTGATGTTACAGACAGCACTGCGACTTGGCAGCACGTCCCAGGGCCAGATCCATCCTGTCTTCCCAAGCCTGGAGTTGGGCAGTGGATGTAGGAAGCTCTCCAGGTGTGCTGCTGAGAGGGCAGGGGCTGAGAGCCATGCTGAGAGTACTCCAGCACTCTGAGAGCAAACTCCTGCAGGCATGCCTTGTGCTCCATGGCAAGGACTGTTCCTGAGGGCTCCCCTTGCAAGTGCCACAGCAGGAGCATCCGTTCATGCCCTGCCAGTGCTGGGGGAGGGGGACAGGGGGGGATCCCAGCAGGGGAAGTTTCACCTCTCTGCTGAGCGTGGGAGAGTGAAAGCAAGCTCGGAGTTTTGCATGTGGCCAAGAACCACAAACCTCGGGCTGAGGTTTTACCTCGGCCCCTTCTGGAGCGCAAACGGAAACGTGATACTGGTGCATCGCCCCCCAGGCAGGGAAGTCTCTGCCTCTGTGTCCTCTGGGCTCAGTGCAGGCACCTGGGGTGCAAGAAGTCCTTGTGCAGAGCCTTTGGCAGCTGCCAGCTTGGGAGGGAGCAGGCCTGGCCAGCTGCAGGCTGGTTTGGGGCTGAACGGTCAAGGGAGAGGTGGGAAAAGCTTGGCTGGGAGCCCCCAGAAGCATCAAGGTGTGGGGTCCCTGCATCTGTCCCAACAGTCCCAAGTGAAACCCTCCCAAGAGTCTCAAGTGAGACAGACAGAACAGTCCCAGGGAAAATCAGCCTTTGCTTGAAGTCTCACACACAGCTACAGCCCCGCCGTGGAGTGAATCATGCCCAGAGGAGCAGATAGGCAGGAATGCAATTACTCAAGCGTGTTCCCTGATCTCTTTGGATCAGAGCCACGGTGATTTTTGTACTTGGCTCTCACAAAGCCAGTGCTGCCCTCCCCAGTTCTCTCCCTAGGTACTTGTGGTAGCGTGGAGCTGGCCAGGGCACCCGCTGGTGGTCAATCCGGCTTGACTATTAGCCAGAATCCATTAGCACCTAATGGGAAAAGCCTCAGGAACACGGCCTCAATAAACGTTGACATATTTGAGGTCAATATAATCCTTAGGAAAATTTGCCCAGGTAATTAAAGCCAGACAAGGAGTTGCCTGTCCCAGAAATATTTACCAAGCTTTACCAAAGGCAATAAAATGAAGGCAGGAAGTTTTATAACCAATCCATGCCGGGCTCCCTTGTTGTGTTTAGTGCTGCTTCCTGCTGTGCTGTCCACCTGGCTCCTCAGCTAGTGGCTGCCACAGGGGAAGAAGCAAAGCTCCCTCGAGGAGGTTGGATCCAGAGGTTGAGGCTGTGCTGCCCAACCTCCAGGCCCGAGTTTGGGGTGCAAACTGATGTGGCCAAACTGCAGCACCCAGTTTTCCTCTGCCTGGTTTCCCGTCACAGCCCCCGCAGTGTGGTACCAGCCACAGCTGGTTTGTGCAAAAGGATGTGTCCCTGTGCCTGGGAGAGGAGATGAAAAGAGGATCTGAAGGCAGCAAATAAACAGAACTCAACTGACTTTCAAGCCCATGTTGTATTTTTTTGAAAGTTTGGTGGTGTCAGCTCTGACGAATTCACTCCTTGGTTCCCTTTAGATTCCCTGGTCTCCTTTTCTCTCCCTGGTCCCTCTTCATTCCCTGGTTCCCTTTTCTCTCCCTTGTCTCCTTCTGAACCCCCGGTGCCTTTTCTCTCCCTGGTTCCCTTTCCACTCTCTTGTCTCTCTTCATCCCCTGTCCCCCTTTTCACTGCCCGGTCCTGTTTTCTCCCCCTGGTCCTCTTTTCTCTGCCTGCTCCCGTTGGAGCCGGGATGCCGGGAACAGGCGCTCATCCCCGGTGGGCTCTGCCTCCCCGTGCCTTTGCGGGGAGCTGCCTCAGGTACCTGCCAGGTGCACTGGACGCTCTCCCGCTCCCATTCCCTCCCTGCCATGGGGATGCCGCCGCTGCTCCCGCCTCGGGCACATCCTCTCTGCGAGAGCGGAGGCGCAGCGCCGCTTCCCCGCGCCCGGGCCGCTCTTAGAAAAGGGAACGCGTTTTCAGGAAAGGGGAAGCGATGCCGTTTCGCAAGCCGGGCCAGGGGCTCGCAAGGCCGGCGGGGGCCGCGGGTCCCTCCCGGGGGCGGCGGGGATGTCGGCGCCGCTGAAGAAGGGCCCCGGCGGGCTCATCGGGCTGATGAAGGACGCGTTCCAGCCGCACCACCACCACCTCGGGCCGCACCAGCCGGGCGCCGTGGACAAGAAGATGGTGGAGAAGTGCTGGAAGCTCATGGATAAGGTGGGGAGGGCGGTGGGATGGAAGCGGCATCGGGGGCCTGAGGTGGCTGTGGGATAGGGCTGGCCGGGAGGCGTTGGGGATTTGGGCTGAGGCTGGGCCGGTGGGGTTGGCTGGCAGAGAGGGGTCTGTGGCTCGAGGGGGAATATTTGGGGGGCTGAGAGGTGCGTGGGCACAGAACGGGGTGCAGCGCTTTGGGGGAAGGATGTGGTGAGCATGGAGTGACAGACAGGATAAGGGGGAATGGCTTCACACTGATGGAAGGCAGGGATAGAGGGAATATCGGGAAGAAACTTCTCCCTGGGAGGGTGGGCAGCCCTGGTGCCCAGAGCAGCTGTGGCTGCCCCTGGATCCCTGGAAGGCCAGGTTGGACGGGGCTTGGAGCACCCTGCGGTAGTGGAAGGTGTCTCTGCCAGGAACTGGAGCAAGATGGTCTTTAAGGTCCTTCCAGCCCCAACCATTCTGTGATTCCGTGTGGAATCTGGTGGAGATGGAGGAGCGGCCAAAGGCAGGATGGGAAGGTGTGCAGGGAGTTCAGCATCTCTGCAAAGAACAAGGTGGAGGAAGAGGAGGCAGTTTGGAATGGAGGATTTAGACCTGCCTAAGAGGCTCTGGGGTGCTTCCCCAGGGCAGTTCAGCATTTGGACAACACTCTCAGGCACAGGGTGGGATTGTTGGGGCGTCCCATGCAAGGCCAGGAGTTGCACTTGGATGATCCTCGTGGGTCCCTTCCAAGCCAGGATATTCTGTGATGTCTGTATTAATGGTATACATGTATAGATAATGCCAATCCTGTAGGTACTGGGGTTGGCACTGGTGATGCTGGGAGTGGGTTGGGGCTGGTGGGGAGCTGCAGGTGGTGACAGCAGCAGGACAGGGAAGAAGTCCAGGATTTGCTGCTTGGAAGGTGTGCCTTGGCCTGTGATAGAACCTGGTGAGGCTTTCTGGCAGATCAGATCCTTTTGGAACAGACAGGAATCTGTTGCTGCACTCAGGACAAAACCTTTCCCTTAAAACTGGGAGCTGACGAAAAACTGTAAAAGCCTGAACCGAACCCTTTTGCAATAAGCACATGTAGTTAGTTACAGAAAGATAAAGTATCAAGTGATGTTAAACAAGAAAAACTCGTGGCGTGGGAGTAGGAAAGGCCTTCTTCCAGTCAGCCCCACACCTTTAGGAGGGGCACGGCTCTCTGGGGTCATTAAGGCTCTCTGGGGTCATTAAGGCTCTCTGCTCCTCCTCCTCCTTTTAAAAAGCCAGGAAATGGCTCTTGCCGGGGGCAGGACACCAGACCTTTTGGCCTGTTGGTGTGATGGGATATTTGATTTACTGGCCTGGCTAGGTGTGCTGGTCAGTCCAGTGTTTTCAGAAATCCTGGGCAGTTGTCAGGGAATGATCAAGTGAGCGAGCACAGGCACACAGAAATAGGCACAAAATGAAAATGAACACTTTTGTGGAGTTTTCATTGATAATTACTGTTCAACCCTGAAATCAAGGCTAGGCTTGACAAGTTGCAGTCTGAAGTGTGCACTGCATTTTATGACGCTGAGTTAGAGCCCTAAAATAGTGTAGAGTAAGAGCATCACCCAAGTTGCCCCCAGGCCTTGGGGACTGTCACCTGGCCACCTCCTTCCCCTCTGGGAGCAGAGCAGGCTGGGATTTTGGGCATCCCTCTTCCAATTTCCCCTCAGGCTTATGCATTTTCCTTCTCTTTCCCCTGCATTGTTTATCCATGCAGTGTCTGAACCTCCTGCAGTAAGTGCTAAAAGCAGGCAGAGCAAAATGACTTCTTTAAAGGCGTATTAAATTATATTCCTGCCAAGAAATCACTCTGTGTTGGCTGGCTCAACAAAAGCCACGGTTTATAGTTGTGCCTTGCTGTGCCTGTGATGAGCTTTGATCACCTACAGCGAGACTGGGGAAAGGAAAAAACCCTTTTGAGAAGTGCCATTGGCTCTGTTACAGATTCTGAGGGCCAAGTGCTAATGTAGAAAAGGCAGTCTGGGCATGGAAACAGGACCCTGAAGAAGTGTGACCTGTAAGAAGGCACATCTTCATGTGTGGAATATGTAGATATAGATGGCAGCTTGTGTTTGACCTCATAACCTGCTCTGTTCAAAGGAAAAGGCTAGCCTGAAAAAAAGCTGATTGTCACAGCATTTGAAAATGCAGTGGGATTTTTTTGGGGGGGGGGAAATTTCACAGCTTTAGGTCTTTATAGCAGGTTGGTTGTGTTCTCTCTCCACTGACAGAAAATCCAAGGCTGCTGCTGTATTTGTCACAAGTTGCATCAACCTCTTTTGACTCCAGGTTTACTCAAAGGCAGCATCCAGGAGCTCTCAGGCTTGTTCACTGGTTTGTACAAAAGGAGAGATCTGGCTCTGAAAAACCTTTCAGATTTCAGTTAGATTTCAGCTGTACTTGTGCACACTCAAGAGAACACATCTGAATTGAAATCTTTTTAGCAGTGTAGCAAAAACCCAGGGAAGCTCACGGTGAGGAGAGCTAACTGAATGGAAGGTGTTGAGAATGGGTTCGATTTCTGGGCCAAGAATGTGAAATTCCAGGTGCAGATAAAAAACCTGCTGGTGTGCATGTTTAATAGATGATGTTTCTGCCTCTCAGAGCTGCGTGCTGTGTCTGTGTGGGTACACTCCACTCACGACCTCGTTTGTTAGCTGCATAATTAGCTGCTGTTGTCAAAGCATTCGTGCATCTCTGCTTTCGGATGTGACTGATGAATTTCCTATGCAGGTTGATTCTTGTCCAAATATTTTCCCTGTAATGCTCTCCATAAGCTGCCTGACATATTTATGTCTTTCAGATTCTTTCATTTGAAGCCTTATTTTTTTTGTCAGTACCACTCCTCCCACAGCTCCACGTGGTCACACAGAGCATGGCCATAAAATAGCCCTTTCAATCCCTGCTGGATGTTCCCCTTCAGCTGAGTGAGGTGATATTTATGCATTTCTCTGCAGAACAGAGATTGAATGCAGCCCCCTGGAGTTCACTGGTATTTGAGGAATAGGTGGGTTAGTCATGAGCTGCTTGGGATGGAGCAGAGTGGAATAAATGTGGGAAGGCACGGAGGAGGAAGAGGAGCTTTGAGATAAAACTTCTCTAAAGGGTTTCCTGCTACCATTCAGTTCCTAGAACTGACATAGAGAAGTGCCACTGCAGGTCACCTTCGTTGTGAGGAGAAGAAAGCAAATCTAGCAAGAGATAAGAGATGTTTGAGTAGGTTTTGTTTTGCTGTTGGCTTATTCTGGAACGAGGCGTTATCTCAGTACAGTTGGCTGTTCAGCTGCTAAAGGAAGGGCAAAATGAGTTTTCAGAACTGCCCTGGAAGGGAAGATCTTACCTGGGAGTAGCCCCTGGATGCTCCTCAGGCCTGGGACTCTTAAATCCAGAATTGGTCAAGGCAAGCTGCAGATTGTTGAGGGGAAAAAGTGAATTCCAGGCCTTGAAGATCTAGATGAGATTATTTTTCCTAGAATGATAACAGATTTTTTCCTCAAAACTCAGTTGGGGAAATTGGTTTTTGATTATTTTCTCCTCTTGCATTTGGAAGATAGAAATGTTCAGGTTCTTCACAGGCCCACCTCTCTTCATGCTGAGCTTTATTGGTATCTCTGAAAACCCAAAAATGTCTCCCTAAAAAGTTTATTCCTCAGAGAACACAACTCTCAGATGATAATTTAAACCCATGGATTGCTTCTGTTCATTGCCATCACACCTAAACAAAAAAAAAAAAATATTTTTCTGCTTTTTTGCTCAATTTCCTTCCACGTTGCTGGTCCCTGTGGAAGGCTGCTGAGGGGCAGCTGTTCCCAGGGCTGGGAACATTCCTTTGGATGTTGTCATGATGCTGCAAGTGCACACGTAGAGAAACAAGGAAAATGCCACTGCTTTTCTTGCTGCTGTGTTATGAAAGCCCCAGGTTTGCTCAGGAGGCAGCAGTTCCTAATTATGCAGTGTTGTTTAACTGCTTATCTTAGCTAATTTTGGTAAAGCTTGGTAAAAAAAGAAGCTGATTTGGTAATAAAATACCAGCAGTTTTGACCTTTCTGTTAACTGTTTGTGGTATCTATTTCTAGGGAAGCATTTTGCAGGGGCTCTGAGAATGAGCAGTTTGCAGAACTCTCTGCTGCTGTGGGGGAATTGTTCTAATTGTTATCAAAATCTGAAATGCAGCAGGTCTGCTGCTCCCATAGCTGGGTCTTTTCAAAGGGTAACAGCCAAATTGTTCTCTTATTTCCAGCTGGCTGAGGGAAGTGCAGCCTCTGCTTGCTTAATGTGGCTTCCTCCTCAGAGCTGTTTGTTAAGGTTTGAAACCCACTGTAGAATAAACAATTTCTGCTGAAGAAAAGGTTTTGCTGCCCAGAGCACAGCTCAGCTGGGTCCGAGGAGCATATTTAGAACCTATTCATGCTCATAGTGAAACTATTTTTTTTTTTCAGGGGACGAATGTGTTGACTCCATTTGTTGATATGGTTCATTGTACAATGTTCACAGGCTCCAAGGAAGCAGCAGTTGAGGCATCAGCATCAATTGACTGAGTCAGCTGCCTGGCCATCCTTCTCTTTATCTTAAGACCTTGGCAGCCTCCTCAAAACAGAGGGAAAGTTTTGGTAGTTTGTTTTTGGTAGTTTGTTTTTCCCTTGTATTCTTGCAGATGCTTTTTTAGGTAGTTTTTGATTGGGTTTTTTTTTACCAGCACTCTGATTTTTTGTGGTTTGAGTTTTGATACACTGTGTGCCTTTTTCTTGGCTGAAATGGAACCTTTCTCAGGTCAAATCAGAGGTGTCACTTCACAAGGCTGCTTTTTGCACTTGCCCTAAATGGCAAAGTGAAATGCTGAAGCCCTGTTTCAGGAGGAATGACTCTGTTTACCATTCATGTTTAAGGGAAGTAGGTTTTTAATGTGCACTGTAGGGAACTGCTCAATTCCTCTTGAAGGTTTCACAAGGTTTGGTGGAAATGAGGTACTGCAAAAGGATGTTCAATTGTTCTTTGGCTGTTTCTTATCCGTTTTACTTCAGTTTTGTGCTCTGCACTGTTTGATAACTGTAATTCCCTCATACCTGGCAGTGTCAGGAGTTTAGACCTCGTTTATATGCTGGGTGTTAAGCAGCCAGATAATACTCATTATAGGGAAGAACTTTAGGAAAGTGTAGCTACATTTTGTGCTCTAGTTTGCTTGAAATCAAAGAATATAGAAGTGTTAGACTGCTGCTTCTTACCTTGTAAATACTGACCTCACTAAGTTCCAGCCCTTTTTACAGCTGAAAGTTCACTGCTTAATTTTTCAAATGGCTGCTTTGCCATCAACTCTCCCTTTAATTCTCTCAGTTTAGATAATGGAAAAATTTGGCTATGGCGGATGGAGCAGTGGCTTCCTTTCCCCTCCCCTGTCACATAAATTTATTATCATGAGTTTCATCAGTCCACATGCACTTCAGCCCACAGATTGCATTCTTTTATGGTGGCTGGGCTCAGGAGAAAATAGCCTGGAGAAAAGGAGGCTCAGGGGAGACCTTATCACTCCAAAACTCCTTGAAAGAAAGTTATAGTGAGCTGGGGGTTGGGCTCTGCTCCCAGGCAGGCAGGGACAGGACAAGAGGAAGTGACCTCAAGCTGTAGCAGGGAGGGTTCAGGTGGGACATTAGGAGGAATTTCTCCATGGAAAGGATGGTCAGAACTGACAGAACCAGAGGAGCCTCAAGCTGCACCCAGGGAAATAAAGGCTGGAGATCAGGGAGAAGTTTTTCACAGACAGAGGGATAAAGCCCTGGAATGCTCTGCCTGGGGAGGGGGTGCAGTGCCCATCCCTGGGTGTGTTTAAAGCAGCCTGCCTGTGGCACTGGGGGCCAGGGGCTGGGGAGGGGCTGGGGCTGGGCTGGACTCTGGTCCTGGAGGGCTCTCCCAGCCCGGGGATTCTGGGATTCTGTGTCAGGCTTTGGAAGGGGCTGCCCAGGGAGGTGGTGGAGCTGTCCAAGGAATGCCTGGAAAGGCACTCAGTGCTCTGGTGTGATTGGTGAGGTGGGGACCAGGTTGGACTCGATCTCAGAGGTCTTTTCCAGCCTCAGTGATCCCTGGTTTCCATCTGGCCTTGAGCAACAAACGGGATTTGCTGCAGCGACCGTTTCAGAGCGCTGTGTTTGTGACAACGCATTGAACCCCTGCTCCTGCTCCTCTCCCTGACTTTTCACAAGGCTGCTTTCTCCATCCCCCACAGGTGGTACGTCTGTGCCAAAACCCCAAGCTGGCCCTGAAGAACAGCCCTCCCTACATCCTGGACCTGCTGCCTGACACCTACCAGCACCTGCGCACCATCCTGTCCCGCTATGAGGGCAAGATGGAGACCCTGGGCGAGAACGAGTATTTCCGGGTCTTCATGGAGAACCTGATGAAAAAAACCAAGCAGACCATCAGCCTCTTCAAGGAAGGCAAGGAACGGATGTATGAGGAGAACTCCCAGCCTAGGTAAGGCAGAGAAATGGTTTCAAGTGGGTTTGGAGGCATTAAGTGTGTTGGGAGCTTTGTATTTAATGCGTTGTGAGCTCGTCTTTTGTTTTGTACAAAGAGGTCTGGGGGCATCTTCAAGGTGAGCAGCACTTAAAAAAAGGATAGGTGGAGGTAGAAATTGCACTTGATGAGTATAAAGCTCTCTTGAACAAAATTTAATGTACTTGAGAAGGTGTGTCCTCATCCAGCTTTAAGAAAAGGAAGGACAAGATGATTTAAGAGCAAAGCTCTGGCAAAGATGAATCTCACACATTTGTACAAGGTCTAACAGGCAGAGATATACCAGGCATATATTTGGAACACTAAAGTACTTTTTGAAGTAGATGTTGAATTTAAAAAAAAAAATAAATTGGTGGAAAAATGTGAAAACCACCCAGTGGCTGAATATAATTGCCCTGGGGAGAATGTGGTTAACAGCCTGGCAGCAGCTTGGAATTGCTGGAGGGGGAAAAAGTGCTGGCACATGTTTCTGGTTTAATATTGCACTCTGGGAAGCATATTCCATGATACTGAGCTCCAACCAAAGGCTGTGACAGTGGCTCCAGAAGGCTTTGCTGGTGCTGCTTGGGTTGCTACTGACTGTGTTGAAGAATGGATTAAGAAATGGAAGTTTCTTCCTGGAGTGTTGTTAACTGTGTGTGTATTGTGATCTGTCATAAATGTGGAACATCTGATGAGTGAATGATGGCTGTGTCAGTCATGAATCCAAAATCCCACCTCCAGTGCTTTGGTTTTTCAGAGAGGAGCAAAGAGAAGTAATTCCAGAGGGTTAATCATCCCAGTTGGTTTGTAATCCAACTAATTGACTAGAGGGAGCAGGGGAAATCCAGATTGATAGATGGGAATGTCAGGACTGCAGCAGAGGCTGCTGTTCTCACAGCAGGCATGGCAGTCCTGGGGGAACTGCTAATTGTCCCATTTAGGAATAAACAGCTTTAGGAGGGAAGGAACTGTGGGGAGACTTGTGTTAAACACAAGCATTAAAGCAGCATCACATCCTGGCCTCTGTGCTGGCATCTTCCTCTGCAGGAACTGCAGCCCAGGAAGCAGCAGGGGCTGTTTGGTCCTAAAGGGGGAAAAGCAGAGAGGCTCTTCCTTGTGCTGGAGCTGAGCCTGGGAACATCCTGAGTTCCTTAATTTGTCACAAAAAAGGACAAGATTAGAGCAGTCAGCACGTGTGATTTGTGTAGCAGGTCAAGAGATACCCAGACAAAAAATGAGGATCTGGGGATTCTGTTAAGTTCTGCACTGCCAGTGTCAGATTCTGTGGTTGTGGGAGCTCTTGGAAATCAATCACTTCAGTGCTAGTTGTTAATTAAATTAAATGAATTTCTGCTATAAAGGCACCTGTAGATACAAAATCATTTTTATAAATTAGTATACATATAAAATGTATACTAATCTAAGGTGAAGAAACTGAAAATTTCTCACCTTGCTAGAAGCTGAAGAAAATTACTAATCTTTTTAGTAATAATAAATTAATAATTATTTATAATAATATGTTAATACATTAATAAATTCAAATACTCCAAGTGTGGGAGAAGCTTTCTGGAAGATGATCAGCAGTGTGTAAAGCAAACAAATAGAACCTGAATCTGGTGTTCACTGGGAATGTACTCATGGCAGTGTGTATATATGCATATATATATATATTTAGAATCTAGTTTGCTCCTGGTCTCCTGCAGGTTTGTGGCCATTAGTCTGCAGTGTTTTGAGAACAGTTCTTTGAAAGTTTGATAAATGTGACATTTTAACTTTTCGGACTTTTTTTCCCCTTGTTCTTGAAACTGTTTTCCTCCTCTCTTCCACATTTTGCATTCATTTTGTTTCCTGTTGTGTATGACCTTATCTTCTCCCCCAAATGGCTCCTGGTGTAGAGCAAAAGGCACAATTTTGACATTTGCATAAGCAGAGCTGTAGTTTGCTCTTACAGACCAGTCATGAAAATTGACTCAAGTAGGATCAGAACAGCCCTGGTCACTTGAGCATCACCCCTTTATTCTTATTATTTCCAACTTTTTCTTTGTGTATTTACCCTCAGATGTTTGGGAGGTCTCTGTAGCTCTGTGGTTTTGGTGTGCAGTGGTTCAGACTATAAAAATATAAATTAACCATGGTTGTACCTCTCCTGCCTTCAGCTCACGCTGTGATTTTCATGAGGAGAACTCTCTTGTTTTGCTAGGAGCTTTCAAGATGCTATTTAAATTCTGCTTTAGCTCACTTCCATGTCTGTTTAAAAATTCATGCTGCTGAGGGTGCTTTTAAAGCTCGGTGTGCACTTCCTGACTGACAGGTACCAGCAGTAACTTCTGTTTAAAACTGAATTTTAGGGAGTAGATCAGATGCAATTTGGTGACTTCAGGGTTTTTATTAGAGATATTGTGTTGCTCCTCTGAGTTTTGATAGCTAAAAGTAACATCTGCAGGCTTGGAATCAAAGAGTATTTCTAGAGTTAATAATTTGGGATATTTTGTTGTGTGCTTATAATAAAGTAAAGGCAAATCATCCAATGATTGGTTGGCTGTGTGCAGGAATGAGGAATTCTTGAGGCTGAGCACATTTCCAGAGGTGCTGCTTCCTTTTCTTTAGAGAGCCAGGGGTAAATATGGGATTTCTCTATTGTGAACTTGGTGAGTTTCCTTTTTTAAGACAAAAAAAGATGAAATAAACATATTTTCCCCTGCAGTGTGATGGTTCTGTTGCTTGACAGTGCCAGTCTTACCCTGAACGGGCTGAGCCTGCCTCAGATCTCAATTTCAGTTTCATTTAGAGGCTTGGTGGTTTGGCTGGACTATTTTTTTTTTCTGTTTCCACTGCAGAAAGCTTTTACTTCTCGGTCCTCTTGCTTGCACGGAGGAGCTGTAATTTGTCAGCTTTTCACACTCCATAAATTACTTCTTGCAGCAGTGGTTTTGCAGTTGTGTAAATAGATTATACTTGACATGGCAGGAGTGAAAAATAGCTTGTTGATCAGGAGACAGGTAGAGGAATTGTCTGTTCCTTGGGAAGGGATTAATTAGGCTGAAGAGTCCATTTTTCACCAAAGAATCAAATTTATTAATTATGTTAAACCAGTCTCTAATGAGGGAAAATTCAGAGGGGTTATTTTCTAAATAAAATCAGAGCACTGTAAATGTTTCCACATTAGAGCACAGCTGTGGAAGCTGCAGGGTGAGTGAGGAGAAATAATTTTTCAGGCTGGGGACTGGATGTTTAAGGAACAACACAAGTTATTTTTCTAGTTCAGTCATGGGAAACAAACTGTTAACAAAACCAGTTTAAAAAATAAATATATTTGTAGAGAAAATGGGGTTAAGCAGGGAATACAATAAACTTTTTCCATAGAGCATGGAGGTGAAAAAAAGCTTTGGGAAGCTGATCCATGTTTAATTGTTCTTCTGACAACAGCTTTGGGGATGCTGGCTCAGCAGGATTTCATATTCTTCTCCAGCTCCAATGTTAAGACTCACTAATTTACACAGGAAAAAGCTAGCAGTGTTTAATGTCTTCTGGAAATGACCCTGCATATCTCTGAAGGGGAAGGAAGTGCATGAAGAATGACTTGGAGAAAAAAAAAATTAAAGGAAAAATTAAAATAAAATACAAAGGTTGGAGTTTAAAGAGGAAAAAGTTGGAAAACACTTGTGTTAAAGCCTGAACCAGAAAAGCCTCTGGGAGGAGGGGGGTTGGTGCTCTAATCTCATCTTTGAGACCTCTTGCACACATTCCTGCCCAGTGCAAACGAGATAGTGCAAAATGTGGCACTCAGCCTGGTGTGTGTGAGTCCTCTTTGTCACTTCCTTCCAACACAGCAGCACTTTTTTTTTTTTTTTTTTTTTTTTTTTAACAAAACCCACTAGTGTGAAGTCTACATCTGCATTTAAATTAGAACATCTTAAAGAAAAGAACAGGCTCCAAAGCTGCCCACAAGAAAGGTTTCCTTGCCAGGCTCCAGCATATGAACACTAACTAACTGCTTATTACCCAAGAAGAAATTCATTATCATGTAAATGTTGTTGGAGGGGAGGAATGTGAATTATTTCTTTCTAATTTGGTTTTAAATTGCAGTTTAGGTGATAGTTTTGGAACTTAAGTAACACTTAGCATAATTGGCTTAAGCTTGCATTCATTATAGTTTTCTTTCTGTCTAAAATTGGACCACCGTCTTGAAAATCCATTTGTGGACAAATGCAAGATTTCAGATGACTGCATAATAAGGAAGGAAGATTTTTATTCTTCTTTCCTCTCAGAGCCTATAAAATTGTAGAGTTTTATGGGAGGCTGTGGACTTGCTGTTGTGGGTGGAATTACAAGCACATTGGTTCATTTGTAGTAATTATCATTGGAAATGTGATGGATTTCTCCATGCTGGCAAAAATCTGCTGCTGCTGCTGCTACTTGGCAACTGGATCGTGTCTCTTGGGTGCTTGGCTGGAGGGTTCAGGGCTGGGATGGCACATTTGGGATTTCTGGGGTGGGATTTTAGGGGGGGACACCTCCCACTATCCCAGGTTGTTCCAGCCTGGCTGGGATGGGGCAGGAATAAATTTGGAATAAATTTAATATCTACTCTGAACCTTCCCCAGCTCCTTGTCATTCCCACTTGGTATCCAGAACAGTTTGGAGGTGGCTGAAGGTGAATTGTGAAATTTGGAATCTTCCTTGATTTGGAGACAGGGCTTTTGGGCTCTGTTTTTCTCTTTAACTATTGCAAATTACCCCTGAAAGGTAAATTTTGATTCCAGTGCAGAGAGCCCAAAATTAGGTATAATGAGAAGTGTCCTGAGCACTGAGTTTGTTGTATAATCCCTTTGAATCTGGTAAAATAAATTAATCTCTTACCTAAGTGAGAGTTTTATCCTTTACCTTGTCAGTGCTCTGAATATGTGTTGAGCTCTTTAAAGACCATTAATAGTGTCAAATGTATTCCTCTCTTTAAAGCATTTTCTCTAAAATTTAAATTTTGAGAGTGGATTTTTAATTTCTTAGGAGTGGAAAAAAATAATGTAACACCAACACTTGTGCCTAAAATAATAAGTCCAGATCCTTTAAAGGTCAGCTGTGGTCAGCACAGTGGCCTGATGTCCTTTCTGCTTCACATCAGTCACAGCCATTTGCATATTGATAGAAATATATCATGGTTTTGGGTGGTTTGTGGCCTTCAGAGTGTTTTGTGTCACCTTTTGAAGCGCTGGACAGGCTCTGCTCACAGAACTCAAGGTGTTAAAATATATTTATGTGACCTGAAAAGTGCTAGGGTTCAGCAGAGCAGAAGGAAACTGCCCTGTAATACCTAAAGCATTGAAAAAGGAGCTGATGGTGAAATATCCTATAGCACAAGCAATAAATTTAATATTAATCTGTTCTTTTAGTTACTCTGAGGAAATCCTTAAGTGTTCCAGGGCCTGACTCTGTAAGGTGCCATCTGTTGAGCCAGCAATAGTTAAGTGGAATTTCATTCACTTCCTGTGTTGCAAGTTTTGTTGAAAGTAGTTCCGCTCTTTCTATTTTTATCCCCGAGCTGCCTCAGGGTTACAGAAGACAGCTTGGGATCACCTCGAGCTTTTCCACTCACTGCTTCTGTGAACATGAACACACAGAAAACTCCTGGCTGGGGTGGGAGCACAGCATAAGGGAATTCTTCTTTTTGGAGCCAGGCACATCAAACTCTCTGCTGAAATCCAACTGCTCGTGCCTGGTGCATCTGAAAGCCCCCATGACATGAGAACCTCCCATCTTTGTGGTTTCTGAAAGGTGCATTTTACTTGTTGGAGTCGTTAAAAGAGCTGTTTGGGTGGTTTTTTTAAATTATTTTTTTTTTTTTAGCTCTTCAAAGATGTAGTTATAGGAAAAAACCTGTGGGTTTGTGGTTTGTGTTTTCATAAGTAGCAGAGCTTGCACTTTATCCAGGGATGCTAACCCTGTCACCTAAGCAGAATCTGGTGGTAAGGGTGTAAGAATAAGAAATAAGGACAGTAATTACAGAGAAGTGAAGCATTTTGAGGTTGGTTTCTTGTGCTTCAGCTCATAATTCCTCTGTGTTTATAACATGCCTTCAGCAGAATGAGCTTTACAGACACGACAGCGTGTGCACATCAGATTATGGCATGTGAGCCCAATATTGTGACTAAATCAGCCTGTGGAGCTGATCCTTGCTATGTGTGAGGAGCTAAATTATACTGTCAGCTGGGTAGCTCTGAAGTAGGTGAGAAATACTGGAAGAAAATGAAAAAAAATCGTAGCTGGCAGTGGCAGAAATGGTTGTGCCACGTTAACATTGCCTTGAGGGGAAAAGGCATTTAGTCACAAAGTACATTAATTTAACTAATTGTGTCAACGTGGCTGGGAGAGACATCCCTGATTAAACCATCCTCTGCCCTTAATGGCTTTCCAAGACAGAGCCCATACACTGGAAAAACACTTCTGTCCAGGAAACTGGGAAGGAAAAGTCTGCTGAGGCTCTGGGGGGAGACAACAAACACACCCAGAACTGGCAGTGGGGGCTGCACCTGGAGATGTCTCCTCAGCCTCCTGAATTCCAGTGAAATGTGTGGAGCAAACCCATCCTGAGGCAGGGAGGACAGAACCACAGGGAGCAGGAGGAGAGGGGAGCCTGTCCGTGGGCAGGGGGGAACTGAAGGAACCCTCTCGCTTCACACTGGTTTTGGTTCCCCAAAGTTGTGTCTTGGAGCCTGGTGGGTGGTGAGGGTTTGGCAGCAGGGCTGGCAGGTTCTGAGCTGGTTCAGGAGCAGGCTCTGAGCAGGCTCTGGAGCTGGTTCTGGAGCAGGCTCTGAGCTGGCTCTGGATCAGGCTCTGATCAGGCTCTGGATCAGTCTCTGGATCAGGCTCTGATCAGGCTCTGGATCAGGCTCTGATCAGGCTCTGGATCAGGCTCTGGATCAGGCTCTGATCAGGCTCTGGATCAGGCTCTGATCAGGCTCTGGATCAGGCTCTGGATCAGGCTCTGGATCAGGCTCTGATCAGGCTCTGGATCAGGCTCTGATCAGGCTCTGGAGCAGGCTCTGGAGCAGGCTCTGGAGCAGGCTCTGAGCTGGCTCTGGATCAGGCTCTGATCAGGCTCTGGATCAGTCTCTGAGCAGGCTCTGGATCAGGCTCTGGATCAGGCTCTGAGCTGGCTCTGGATCAGGCTCTGGATCAGGCTCGGATCAGGCTCTGGATCAGTCTCTGAGCTGGCTCTGGAGCAGGCTCTGGAGCAGGCTCTGAGCAGGCTCTGGAGCAGGCTCTGAGCAGGCTCTGGATCAGTCTCTGAGCAGGCTCTGGATCAGTCTCTGAGCTGGCTCTGGATCAGGCTCTGGAGCAGGCTCTGAGCTGGCTCTGGATCAGGCTCTGGATCAGGCTCTGGGCAGGCTCTGGGCAGGCTCTGGATCAGTCTCTGAGCAGGCTCGGATCAGGCTCTGGATCAGTCTCTGAGCAGGCTCTGGAGCAGGCTCTGAGCTGGCTCTGGATCAGGCTCTGATCAGGCTCTGAGCATACTGAGCAGTCTCTGCAGGCTTTGGGCAGGCTGGGTTCTTACAGAACAACCCTCAGCTCCCTCTGTGTGCACAAGCACTGACCCCTCCATGCTCCAGCTGCAGGTGTTCCTCACAAGTGAAACACTTGCTTACTGTATACACTAGAAAGAATATTTGGCTTTTGTCGTTTTAACTTGTTGATTCATCATTTCCAACCATAATAAACGGAAAGCTTTGCACGTCTCAGGGCTCTGAGATCCCACCTCAGCTGCTGCTGTAAGCACAGAAGCAGCCTCTGGTTCTTTGAAGCTGGCACAGGTGTTGCCTGCAGCTGCCTGCACACCCTGGGGACAGCTCACTGATGTGGCCTTGAGGCCTCAAGTGTTTAGCTTTTTTTATTTTTTAGATTCTGTGCTGTTTTGGTGGGTAGTTTCATTTAGGATGAAATGCTACTCAGCTCTCTTCTCCAAGATGATAGACAAAACAATTCCTTCTCTAGTTTGATACCAAGGACATCTTTCAAGCCCTAGAACAAAAATAACAGTGAAGTGAGAAGGAAAAACAAAGAGGATGGAGCTTCATAACCTGAAGCTATGGTTGGACAATTAATACAAATATGCTGATGGACCAGGACTGATAAAAGTGGGAGCCCTCATGGTTGGTTGTGCATTTTTGTGACCATTTTAGGGTGCATCTTGGGTGTAGCTGGACTCTTGTGCTGCCCAGGTGTGCCCATTGAGGCCTTTTAATAAATCCCTGCTTTACTTTATCCTTTTGCTCTGTCAGCATTTAGGTGCTGCAGTCAGCTCTACCCAAACTGTGCTTGGCATTTAATTCTTTAACTTGTAAGATTTAATTTGAAGTCATTTTTGTAAGACTTCATTTTAACTTGTAAGATTTAATTTTTTAACTTGTAAGTTAACTTGTCTGTAGTGGTGGAGCCCTTAGTGACAGTTTTGTGTGTATTACTGTGTTTAGGTAAAATTTTGGAAAATGGCCATCATGGGACGTTGCTGGAGGTCCAAAACTATTTGGGAATCTCCAGTCTAAGACCCATAAATGTTCTTTGAATATATTCCCCTTTTTCTGGGAGTACATTCACATCTGTTTAGTTGAAACAATAGCAATAAGGACAGTTCTGATGTTACTAAAAATACAACACAATCATCAGTAAGCTTTGATATGCCAATAAAAATATTCTCTATAAGTGCAAGTGTTTATTTGGTCTGTATAAATTTACAGAGATGTAAATTGTTAAAATAAAGACAATGTTTGTCCTTTCAGTGTAGGATTGGTAACTGCTGTAAGTAAAAGCCAGTAACACAAACTATTTTGCAATTTGCTGCTCTTTATGTTCACTTCCTGTGGTTTTTCCTGTTATTTACCTACAATATAGCTGAATGTTTATAAAAATATATGATCACCATGAGAATTTAAAATGTTCAGCTATCCAAAATGGTTTTGGAAACCAAGTCCTTCAATATGTGTGTGTAAAACCATTTGTTTATCCATCCTTCAGCCTGAGGAAGTTCTTGCCTCTCTCATTAACTGATGTGCTCAGCTAAGGGCAGGCACTTCCTGGAGCTCAGCTGAGGCAGAAGAGATAAACAACTGCACACAGGAATATTCCCCAGCTTCTTCTTGCAGTGTTTTGTTTAAACCATGCACTTGTTCAGGGTCACAAATGCATCAAAATCCTTCTCTGTCATACCCAAATTATCCCACCTTGTGCTAGGCAGCAAGAGGAGAGTGCAAAATCATGAGCAGGTTTATTAAAGCCTCTATTTTTCTAAACTCAGTAAAAAAAGGCCATGATTTTTTGCTGGGGTTGTAGATGGATTAAATGATTGATAAGAGCCTGGTTGCTTTTTCTTCTTACACTAACACAAACTGTCCTCTTTTTTATTTTTATTTTTTTTTTGCTGTTTTATGGCTGTGAGGGCTTTCAGAAGTGCCCAGCTCACACCTCTGATTGGCAATTTTTGTAGGGTTTATCAGCCAAAGGCATTGCAGGGACATGGTGGGATCTGAGGGAGGGAACTGGGGGGTGAATTTACAGTTCAATCATCTTCCCTGTCCCACGAGCTCAGACTGAGCCTACCCCTCATAACTGCAAAGAGAAATAAATACACAGCTTTGAATGACTGAACATGCCAAACCCAATCTGTAGAACTGCTTCAAAATCCCCAGTTTGAGTGTGCACCCCAGCCAGAGCCAGCTGGGGAATGGCACAGCTCGTGGAAGAGCAGCTGGGGGCTTTTCCTTGTGCTAATCCCAAGCACCTGCTGTTGTTGGACACGGATGAAATGACAAAATCCAGAATTCCTTGTGTGTCTGGGGCCTTCCATAAACACTTGGAGCTGCTTTCATTGCTGCACACAAATTAAAATGTAGCTGAACGAAGAAGGGAAAGAGAGAACTGCTCTCAGAGAAAATGTGGAGGTTTGGGCCCTTCTAATCTCCCCAGACTGTCAGGGTATGGAGAAGGGGCTGAGTAAATACTGGAATATGTGTCAAGCACTGTGGTCACTTCCAGTTGAGTCTAGACCCTGTGAAAATATGGGAAATGCTCCAGATGTCCAGGGAATTTTTGTGGAAAGGCTGGAGGTCAGTTCTGCAATCAGGCACATTAAGAGGACAAGTCCATCAAGTAGGAATGGCATGTTTGGAGCAGGTGGGATCTGAAAAACATCCAAGATGAACAGGAATTCAACCAGAATACCAGAAACTGGTGAAAGGCTGGAACTGGGGGAGTGGAGTTTGCTGCCAAACCCAAGTGGAACAGCAACAGCAAACTCAGGGAGAGAGATGGGAAAACAAGAAAATCCAATGTGACTGGGGATGTTCCCTCCTCTGTGGTTCAATATTTAAATAATCAGTGCCATAAGTGAGTCTGGGTGGTTGATGCAGTTTTCTGACCAGCTCTGGTGTGTTGGGCACAGCTCACAAGTTGTTCTTTCCCACAGGATGCCAGTTCCTTCTTTTTCCCTCAATCACATGACCTGGGGGTGAAAAAACCCCTCTGGCCTAGAAATATCCCTGTCTCTTTTCAGGAATTTTCCAAGTGGAGAAGAGAGGCATCCTTTATTTGGATAAAGGAGTGAGAGAAAGAGGTGACTAGAATGGCAGAAAATACCTGTTCTCTTCCCCAGCTTTAAAAAGGGCAGATCCTGTGGGATAGAGCACTCCTGATGTCTCAGTGTCATCAGGCAGAGAAGGGACTCGAGGTGCCAGCTGTAATTCAGATTGGATAATTAAACACAGCATGTTTGAGAGCCCTGAGCACAGAGCTTTTGTGTGTCAGTTGTTCCCAGTTTAGGGAAAACCTGCAGGTGTTTTTGCATTCCCTTGGGAGCTTGTCCTGTTAGGATCAGTTGGACATTCCCTAAGCAAATCTATTGTGTTGGGAGCCTCTGGAGACCTGGAAAAATAGCCAGCTTCCATTGTCTGGGGCAGGAGTGGCTTTCTGTGCTCTGAAAAGGAATTTTCTGATGAGGTTTTATCTTCAATACTCAATAGGTGAGGGTACATTTGCTGTGCATGTGTTTTTCCATGGGAGGGTTTTTGCCTGCCCACCTTAAAGAGATTATACAGAGCTTATCATTGTGGAAAATGTCTTGACAAACACTGGTAGTTCCCATGTTTTGGATGTTCTGAATGGTGGGGAAAGACTTGAAAGAGAGCCCCAAAATCAGAGTTTTGCATGCTGGGATCATTCTTGAATTGCAGTAAGTGCTGGTTCTACTTTGCTCAGAATGCTAAACTCTTTGTTTTGTTGGGGTTTTTTTTTTCTAAAAGAAACTATTTTTGTGGTCCTTTGCAGGAGGAACCTGACCAAATTGTCCCTGATATTCAGCCATATGCTGGCAGAACTCAAAGGGATTTTCCCCAGTGGCCTCTTCCAGGGGGACACGTTCCGGATCACCAAGGCAGATGCTGCAGAATTTTGGAGAAAAGCTTTTGGTGAAAAGTAAGTTTCTAATTGTGCTTAGAAATAGAGGTGTGGGAGCAAATTGCACACTGTGTTTTTTAAGGATTCTGTTCAGGATAAAATAAATGATGGGAGAGACCTACTGATCATTTGGTCCCTCTGTGATGTGAGGTAAGGAATTATTCCTACATTAAATTGCCCAGTTTTTGTCCTGTCTGGTTTTAAATGTGTCAAGTGATGAATCTTTCCCCAGCTTCCCCAGGAGACTCTTGTATTGTCACAGTATTTCCCTTGATTATCCAGCTTAAATTTTCCTCTCCTTGATTTAATTCTTTAACTTGTAAGTAAGCTCTGCAAGCTATGCAAAATAATCCTTTCTTTTTCCAAAGGTTACCATGCCCCCACCATGGGTTGTTCTTTAGCTAAGCCATGACATTATATTCTTTTCATCTTCTCTCCAATTAGTCTTTCCAATCATTTACTCACCTCTCTTCTTCTCTGAATTTCTGTTTGCAAAATGGCTTTGCTAGGAGTGAAGGGGAAAGGGAAATGCAACAGCCTTTGTGTGCAGACTGCTGAAATGTCAGGTTTAATTTCTGTATCTAATGAAACACCGACTAAATGAACCATGGAGGTGTTCACAGCAATGTTTGGGGATTAAAGTTAATGGATTGGGTACTGCTTTCAAACTGAGGGAACTGAGGTACTTCACCTAAAGAGTTTAATTAGTAGCTGTCAGAACAAAAAGCCATAATGTATTTACTCATGAATAGCACAGTTGTCTAAGTGAGGCATTTTCTTTCTGTGTTTCTGTGCCACTTGATATATTTTAAAAAAGGAAAATATTCCTTTAAACAGGAGCCTGTGTTTTGGCTTGTGATTATCTTCCTTCTCCAGTTAATCCTTCTTTAGAGAGTTGTTGGCAGCTTTTTTTTTTTTTTAACCATTTAGACTTAACTTCTCTATGAGCTGCAACATTGTGAAATTATCAAGTGATGCTTTGGGAGGACTGCAGAAAGAGGGAAAAGAGAAACCAGAGGGGGACTTCTAATTCCAAAACTTGCATATGCAGAGAAAATTGTCTTAACTTCCTTTGGCTGCTGATTTCCTGCAGTACCAAAAAATCTGTGTTTGCGTGACTGCATAAATCTCTTGTGGCTGTTTGTGCTTTTTCTCTGTTGTGTTATCACCATGTGGACACTCACAAAGATGCTGTGTAGCTGTGTGCACTTTTGTGGTGCTGCTCCTCAGCCAGTGCCCGTTCCCTGCTCTCCCCAGGACCATTGTTCCTTGGAAAAGCTTCCGCCAGGCCCTGCACGAGGTGCATCCCATCAGCTCAGGGCTGGAGGCCATGGCCCTCAAGTCAACCATCGACCTCACCTGCAATGACTACATCTCAGTGTTTGAGTTTGACATCTTCACACGACTCTTCCAGGTAAGGATTGTGGAATGGGAATCACTCAGGGTGTCTCAGTGCTTCAGGTCATACCCTTTTCTTAGCCAGGCCAGTGTTTTACACACATTATTATGTATGGGATTTGCTTGTCTTGCCCTCCATCCCTTAAAGGGTAAGACTTAAGACCCCATATTGCAGTGAGAGTGGGTGATATTTCTGGCAGTAGAATAAAAAAAATCCCTAAATATACACTGCAACTGCCAGGCACATTCAGCATCCTGCCATGAATCAGGTTTTCTCTTTCAAAGGTCACTTTGAGACTAAAGCTCTGACACAGCTTCTGCAAGCCAGGAAATGGGAAGCTCAGTTTATCACTCTTCCCTCATCCCTTTCTTTATTGTCAGATTTATTTTCCATGCAGAGGGGAGTTGTTCAGGGTGGAGCTCAAGCATGGAAATTTGGGTTTCCTATCTTTTGAACTGCCCCAGCCAGGATGTTGTGAACGTGTCTGTGTGTGTGAGAAATCTCTGTACCACTGAAGGGATATTAATAGTAGGTAAAATCCTTCCTCACAGTCTCTAATAGTGCTAAATTCAAAAACACAGCTTCTGATGGTACAATTGGGTATTTACAAGAACAATCACTTACTTCTTTGGCTCCAGCTTGCCTTTTCCCATGTGATGGGGTGGGTTGTAATTAAGATATGTCTAGATGAAAAATTCCCATGTTGGGTGTTGCAATGTGGCTGATCTCATTCAGCACTTTTTCCAAGGGTTGTACATAAAGAACAAGTCAAGAGCTGCTGCAAATTCCAGGAGATGCAGAGTTCTTAGGGAGTGCTGGTACTTTCTTGTAGATGAGTTAAAAAACTTGGAAAAATCAGGTGAGATTTACATACTCAAGCCCTTCAAATGGCTGTTCTGACTTTTGGGGCATCATTTAAAGCAATATTTGAGATGTGTGTGCTGGTTTCTTTGTTCAGATCTGAGACCAGCCCCACTCCTTGCCACACCCCAGTGAGGTTGGGTTGGTGAGGAAGAGTCACAAGTTCCAGACAGTGAAACTGAGACACAGAGGGGAGGTCACTGTCCCCAGGCCATGCAGGAAGGTGGTGTTGGAGAGCAGACCAGTCATGGTGCCTGGGCCTGTGCAGAACCTCATTAAACTCCTGCCTTTATCCCTGGCTGGGCAATGAGTCATTTTCTCTGCAGAAGCAGCACAATTGATGGCTATTCTTAAGCTGTGACCTCAGTGACTTCTCCTTTTGTATTTATTAAAGGAGTTTTGATTAAGGTCTGTCTTAGGTGATGATTTTATCCCCAACAAGCCAAAAACTCAAGCGCTGCATGGGAATGAACGGTTTGGTTTCTCTCCTGGATTTGAAACAGAAACAGATTTCTCTAACTGAAGAACCCTTTGATTCAGGAATATTGACCCTTTGCAGGAGTGTGTGGTTAATTTGTTTCTGTGCTGCCTCCCCAGCCCTGGTCGTCCTTGCTGAGGAACTGGAACAGCCTGGCAGTGACTCACCCTGGCTACATGGCATTCCTCACCTATGACGAGGTGAAGGCCCGGCTGCAGAAATTCATTCACAAACCTGGCAGGTGAGAGAGGGCTCAGCCAGCAGGGCTGACAGATTGGCTGTGTTCTGCTGGGGCATTTATGGATTGTAGAAATCAGAGATGGGATTTCTGAGCTGCTTTAAATGGTGAAGTTTATTTTCTTATCTTCTGCACAGGCAGGGAGGGTGAGTTCTGCTCACATCTCTCGTGGTGCAGAAGGTCCCAAGACCTCTGGTTACAAGACTTTTTTAAGGCTTTATTAACCAATTAAATACCACCACCACAAGACCTTTTAAAGATTTATTAACCAATAAAACACCACCACCAAGAATATTTACATTTTTAACCCACTCATCAGTTATTATGTTTTCTATGTTTTGCCTCATGTTAAATTTCTTAACCAATCATCTAATGACACACAAACTTATAATGCCACACTTTAAAACTTCTTATTTTCTTTATAACTACTTCTATATCTTGAATTTTAAACTCTAATTTTAAAACTTCTTATTATCTTTATAACTATTGCTATATCTCAAATTCTAAACTCTAAAACTTACTATCTTTATACCTACTTCTACATCTTAAATTTTAAACTCTAAACTTTCTTCTACCCAGCTTGACATGTTTCTATATAAACTACAAATCTGCATTTTTGCTTCTAATACCTACATTTGGAAGCTTTTTCTAAGGTCTCAAATTAAACTTTGTATATAATTTTTTGCTTTGGCCAACAGGCCAAATATTTTGAGAGCTCTGTGCATTTTTAGGACCCAACAGTGTTCCTTTCTGTAGGTTGTGTGGTTACTTCTGGGCTGCTTCTAAACGTGGAAACCTCCTGTATCTGTTTGTTTGTTGGCTTTTTAAAGTTGCTTTGAAACAGATGATTTTAAGGATGTTAACTTCTCTTGCTCTGGATTCTGAGTTTCATTTCACCTCGAGGCCAGTGATGGATTCTTTTCTCGTTTTGTATCATATTGCAAAGTTCCCCTATGAACTGCTTGGGGGTCAGTTGAAGAAAGCTGCTACAAATCATCAATTATACCTACTAATTTTCTTTGCTGCCTTGCTATGGCCAGCCAAAGGCTGCCTCCCTGCCATTTAACCTTTTCCTGGCTGTTGCAAGGTGAATTTCTTTGCCTTTGTGTGTTTTTAGTTACATTTTCCGGTTGAGCTGTACCCGCCTGGGGCAGTGGGCCATCGGCTACGTCACTGCAGATGGGAACATCCTGCAGACAATCCCCCACAACAAACCTCTCTTCCAAGCACTGATTGATGGCTTCAGGGAAGGCTTGTAAGTAACTTTATAAAACTGAGCCCAGCAAAGCAGTTAAATTTTGAACAGTCCCATTGCCAGCTGTGGAATAACTCATTGCTGAACTGTTCTGGCACTCAGGAGTTACTGACAGCTGTCTTTGCACTGGAGAGCTGTGCAGTGGCAGATGATAAATGTGCAGCAGTCTTTCCCTGCTCATAAATCTCTTTTATTTTTGGTCAAACCCTTAATTTGAACCAGTACTTTTTAAGAATAACATGTTTAATTATGGTCCAATCATAAAATTCTTCCAAAACTTTAGAATTCAGAATACCTTGACTTCCCACCTTTTGCTTCTCATCTTCATTTTTCTCTTCCCACCTCCAGAAGGAAACTTAGATATATGTGTGTGTATACATGTGTGTACAGGCACATAGAGAGAGAATTTTTTTCCCCATCTTCTTCCAGTTATTTATTTCCTGATGGCCGGAATCAGAACCCTGACTTGACTGGCTTGTGTGAGCCCACACCTCAGGACCACATCAAAGTTACACAGGTGAGTAAAATATTCCATTCCATCACACTGTCTGCCTTTCTCCCTGATTTCTGCCCTCCTTAGCTATTATCATATTATCATACTTGGTATTCCCAAGACGTGTTTTTAGGGCTGCACTATTTTACAGGAATTACAGAAATCTTTGCAATGATAAGGCTGGGCAGATGAGATTGCAAAGACAGATTGTAAAGGTTTATTTTCAGAATGTTCTGCCAACATTGATGCTTTTGTGTCATTCAGTATGTCTTGAACTCTGCTTTTCTTGGGATGCTTAAATGAAAATTATTGGGTAATTCGAATTCCACTTTTTTCAGAGCTTGATAGATGGATCTAGCAGGCAGAATGATGGTGGGGTCTTTGCATATTTCTGTTCTCCCTGTGATTTATGTTGACTTTTCCTCAGGAACAATATGAGCTGTACTGTGAGATGGGCTCCACGTTCCAGCTGTGTAAAATCTGTGCTGAGAACGACAAGGATGTGAAGATTGAACCTTGTGGGCACCTGATGTGCACCTCCTGTCTCACAGCCTGGCAGGTGAGCCTTGGCCTCTGCTTTCTCCCTCTGAGGGCAGCTGCTTGATCTTTTACAGGTATATTCTCTTAGATCTGGTCGGGTGTGGAGAGAAGGCAGCAGAATCATTGTCTCATAATGTCACTGCATCAGGAGCTCTTTAGATGCTCCTAATATGGAATAAGGGAAAGCTGTGAAAACTTCCCAAAGCGCTGTTTTTCTACTTCAAGCAGAAAATATTCCATATTTCTAGCCCACTTTGCTTTTGTCTTCCTCTCAGTTGAAAGCTCCCTGCCAAAAAGCAGCTTCAAAGCTGCCTGTTAACGAAGCAGTGATGATGTGGCTGCTGTGACAGATCTCTCCTGTCCCCTGCAGGAATCAGAGGGCCAAGGTTGTCCCTTCTGCCGCTGTGAGATCAAGGGCACCGAGCCAATCGTGGTGGATCCCTTTGATCCCAGAGGAGGAGGAGGATTGGCCAGGCCAGGGGCTGAAGGAACTCCCTCTCCCAATTACGATGATGACGATGATGACAAAGCCGACGATTCCCTCTTCATGATGAAAGAACTCGCTGGTACCAAAGTAAGGCCACTGGAATGGCTGCTGGGGAATGTGGCAGTGCCTTTGCTCCAGCAGTTTTCTCTTGGGGTTTTGTGCCTGTGAGGGTTGTCAGACTGTGTAACAGTGCAGATCCTGCTCCCTGTGGGGTTTAGGGTCCAGTTTTGTGAGCTCACTTCACACTGTCAGTTTGGGATCACACTTTGAAGCCTTTGATCTTTGGTGTGCTGTCTTGGAGGAATCCCCAGAGGGGTGAGAAAGCTGGCCTGACCTGTTGGGAGGGAAGATCTGGGTTTGGAACCCTCCTCTGTGGGTTAGATCTTGATTTCCTAGCCAGAATTCAGCCAGATCAGCAGAAATCCATCCATTTTCCCCCAGTGATGGATACAGCCAGGCAGGTACAGCCTTCCCAAGGTCCTGATAAAGAGAGGGCAGCCTGTTCTGCTGAGGAACTCAATTTGGCTGTCATCTTTTTATATGGTGGCTGATAAATCTGTCCAATGAAGGTGTGATAACTCTGCCATTAGTGCTGCTTCCCTCCAGGAGCTGTGCACTGGCATTCTGTGTGGATCCCTGTGTGGCTTTTTCATTTCGTTTTCATTTCTCATTGCAAAATCTGATTGCTGCTCTTGTATTTTTTTATTGCATAGGGAAATGACTTTGAATTTGACTAATTTTTAATAGCTGAATCAACTAAAATAAGCTGCATTTCCTGGTCAGAAAGAATCTCCACCTCTGGTTTACCTGGAGTCTCGTTTCACTTTATCTTCCATCCTGTGAAAAAATGAACTAATCAGTAAACGCTGTACCTGGAGGGATTTTTATACTTACTTTGGGGAAGCAAAGCAATTTTCTTGATGTGACATCATGTCAACATTAGTATTTTGTTGGATTTAGTGAGCTCAAACATACATGAAGCTTTTCAAAATTAAACACCACTAGCTTTGATTGTAAAAAAGAGAAAATAAAGAGAATAACAGGCACTGTGCTGCTTTCCAGGGACAAAACTGGAGGGATTGGTGCACGCCAGTGCTCCGTAGTGAGAGCAGTTTGCACAGGAGGCTGTGCAGCAGATCGTGCCCTCTGGTGTTGAAAAGCAGCTCAGACCCCAGCGAGGCAGCTTTGTTCCTCCACCAGGACAGCTCGGTTTGTCCTGAGCGTGCATTTCCGTGGGCTCTCCCAGCTCAGCCGGGCAGTGCCGCAGTGCTGGAGGACAGCCTGGGCCAGAGCCCAGTGGCAGCAGCACAGCTGCAGAGGCTCTCCAGAGCAGGGAATCCCGCGGGCTGAGCCGGCTGCTGACGCTGCCCTTCTCCTCCCTCAGGTGGAACGCCCTCCCTCGCCCTTCTCGCTGGCTCCCCAGGCCGCCCTCCCTCCCGTGCCGCCCCGCCTGGACCTGCTGCAGCAGCGAGTGGCCAACGCCCCCGGCGCCTCCAGCCCCGGCCCCTCGGCCAAGGTCAGCCCCCCTCCCTCCCCCCTGCCCTGGGCTGGCTTTGGGGTGGGAACGCAGCTGCTGACCCCAGTGTGTTCTCTCTGACACCCCCGAGTAGAGTCTTCCTTTGCTGGCTGGCATCCTGAGCTACCAAATTATTATCGCTGCCATCATATTCTCTGGGTTTCAGCCTGCTCCCTGCACCCTTTGGGTTTTCCTCGTGTTTTGTTCTAGCTAATACAGAAAGTGTCATATTTCTGTCCCAACTTTTCTGCAGTGGTTTTTACATCAAGTGGTTTTTTTAGATAGAAAATGAAGGGAGGAATTCAGTGTGACTGGGAGGAATGTACTGCCTTTCTGATTGATCAGCAGAAGGCAGTAGGATGATCTTGGTGGCATTAAGTTAATGATTGTTAAGATGCTGCAGCAGTTCTTCATCTGCTTCCGATGAAATAATGAAATTAGGAAAGTTCAGGCAGAAGAAAATACCTGTTTTTGTGAATACTCATCACTGACTGATGAATGTTAACTTTACAAATAACCCACAATTGAATCACTGTTTTAAGTAATGAGGAGGCTCTGGAACCCAATCTAAGGCTGCTGTAAGCTCACATTTTCCCTCCAGAAGAGGAATCTAGGGTGTTCAGAGCCTGGCTGGAGTGCACGTATTTGCTGTGTTATCTCCTCAAGCACCTGCAGAAGGTGTGCAGTTATCACAGAATCCCCAGGCTGGAAGAGAATCCCCAGGTTGGAAGAGCCCTCCAGGATCATCAAGTCCAACCCCTGCCCCAACACCTCTCCTCATCCTCGGAGATAACTCCCCGTAAAAACAGCTAAACTCCCCGNCTCAGGAGCAAGGTTGAAATCCCAGTTTCAGCCATCCTGAGCCACAATTGCCTGGTCACTGTTCACCTTTCACNGAGGAGGCTCTGGAACCCAATCTAAGGCTGCTGTAAGCTCACATTTTCCCTCCAGAAGAGGAATCTAGGGTGTTCAGAGCCTGGCTGGAGTGCACGTATTTGCTGTGTTATCTCCTCAAGCACCTGCAGAAGGTGTGCAGTTATCACAGAATCCCCAGGCTGGAAGAGAATCCCCAGGTTGGAAGAGCCCTCCAGGATCATCAAGTCCAACCCCTGCCCCAACACCTCTCCTCATCCTCGGAGATAACTCCCCGTAAAAACAGCTAAACTCCCCGCGCTGCTCCCACCTCCTTTCCACTTCCCTTTGCTGTCTTTACCTTCGCTGAGCGCTCTCTCTCCTTCCACCCGCCCGCAGGCCGCTCCCGGTGCTCTGCACAAGGACAAACCCCTGCCGATCCCCCCGACGCTGCGGGACCTGCCGCCGCCGCCGCCCCCGGACCGGCCGCACCTGAG
>VXBS01002973.1:150820-170551 GCA_013400255.1 Sitta europaea
ACTGTTCACCTTTTATTGTTCACCTTTCACTGTTCACCTTTTATTATTCACCTTTCACTGCTCACCCTTCACTGTTCACCTTTCACTGCTCACCTTTTGGTTACAAAAAGATGAGAATGTTTTCTGTTTTTATGTGAAAAAGTATGATTTACTCTGCTGGCTTTTCAGCCCCACACACATCAGCTGTGAGGAGTTTGACTGGGTAAAATCTGAGTTCAGTTTCACCTGCAGGACACTGTTACCAGTGAACTGAGTAGTCCCAACATTTTGTTCTCTAAAAGAAATTGCAGGCAGTTTTGCTTTCCTTGATTCCATTTCCTTAATTTTTTTCTTTCTAAAATTGAAAGCAAGCACACTTTTAGCCAGATTTTCTAAGAAAATGGCATGTGCATGATTTTCATCCTATCTCCAGATGTATGTGCTTGTCTGCATCTTTTTCCTCTTGGCTCCCATTTTGACCTGTTTCAGCTAAATTTGCCAAGGCCATTGTAATCTCAAAACACTGGAAGTTTTTCCTGCAGGAAGACCCCTGCAATGTCCTCACTGAGGGAAAGCTGTTGGAGAATTTGTAGATTTCTGAGGTGTCAGTAAATTCTGTGGAATAAATGAGGATGCTTCATTGCCACAGAGGCTGTTGATTGAGTGGCTTTGCAGCTCCACTGGCACCGACCTTATCACTCTCTCCTGGTTTGGAATTTTGTCTTCCAGAGCTCCAGCAGTGGTCCAGCAGCAACCTCAGAGTGTGAACACCCCAAAATCAAACCCTCCTCATCTGCCAATGCCATCTACTCCTTAGCTGCCAGGTCTGGTGGGATTTTTTATACCTTACAGAGTGGGAATTGCAGGGTGCTGGTGCCAGGGACAGAACTGGCACAGCTCTTTCAGTCTTAAACTCTGACAGATTCAAAACACAATTTACACAATTTAGAGAAAGCAGCTGAAATCAGCATCCCAAAGAGCTGTGGGGAGTGGTGGGAGTTCCCCTGGGCTGTGGCTGTAGGAATCAGGCTCCAGTTGCCATCAGCTCATTAATAAATCCTCTTTTGAGTGGGGCTTTGTGTGATGTAAACGTGCATGATATTGTCACTTCCTTCTGCATCATGACCTTGTGGGCTGCATCCTGAAAACCAAATTATTCCTTCAGACAGACTTGCTGTGAGGTGACTGTGGATTTTTAAAGGGCACCTTGGTATTAATTAGATTTGGTGTAAATGTTTCATATCTTGTTCCTCCTGCCTCCAGACCACTGCCTGTACCAAAACTGCCTCCTGGGGAGCAGTCTGAGAGTGATGAGGACACTGAATACATGTCACCATCCTCTCTGCCTGTGGTGCCTCCAGGTCCTGCTGTGCAAAAACCAGAGCTCAAAATGCCTTTGGAAATGACTCAGAGTTTACGGTGAGATTCTGACTGCTTTTGCATTTCCTCCTCCCAGCTCTAGGGCAGCACATTTGGGACAGCAGGGTGGGAATTTTGCTTGCTCAGATTTCTGAATTCCCCCAGTGATATTCACCAGATCTTGCCTAAAATAGCAATAAAGGAAATGTGACCACTGCTCTTGTGCAGAGTCCTTGTACAGTAAAGGACTCAGATATCCCCTTCCTTCCCACTCTTCCTGCCAAGAACCTTTTGAGAGCAGAAACAACTGAAATTCAAAACTCTTATTAAAATATCATTTTTGGTGGTATCAGTTTTGGTGGGATCATTTGAACTCTTTTAAGCTGAGGTGCTGTACTGCAATAAACATCACTACAGCATTTTCTAGAGCAAACATTCACAGAGCAGTGGTGATTTCACCTTGAAACAAGAAACTGTCACGGGTGGAGGTGGTGGCCACCTGTGTGAAGGGGAATGTGTTCTCTCCCTCAGAGTTTTGGACTGTGACCAGCAGCCCGAGGGCTCCATGTATGAAGCAATGTACAACATTCACTCCCAAGCAGCATCCTCTGCTTTTGAGGCTGTCAACACTTCTGGTGAGTGGGTGTGCTAAAAAACAGCTGAGAAACTGGGGTACAATGAATTGCTCCCAGTGGAACAGCATTTTAGGCTGAATGAAAGGAATTACATTTGGTTTTGTTGTTAAAATAGCTGGGATGTATGTGGAAATATGAGTCTGTTCATGCACACTGCATCTGTCAAGTCTTTTTAACCTAATTTTCCTTTCTGGAAAGAACTGCCATCAAATGGGAGGTTTTAACAGCAAAACTTTAGTTCTGTGTCTTGTCAGCATTTGGGAAATGGGGGAGCAGAGTCTGCCTTGAGAGACAGCTCAGCCCCAGAGCTCAGAAGGTGGAGAAAAGGAGATTGAGGGGTGACCTTATCACTCTCTACAGCTCCCTGAGAGGGGGCTGTGTCCAGGAGGGGTTGGGCTCTCCAGGCAGCACTGACAGAACCAGAGGAACCTCAAGCTGCACCAAGGGAAATACAGACTGGAGCTCAGGGAGAAGTTTCTCACAGACAGAGGGATAAAGCCCTGGAATGCTCTGCCTGGGGAGGGGGTGCAGTGCCCATCCCTGGGTGTGTTTCACACAGCCTGCCTGTGGCACAAGATGGTCCTGGAGGTCTCTCCCAGCCTGGTGACTCTGTGATTCTATGATTCCTCTCCCAGATGAAGGGAACCTGGCAGCAGCCACTGCCAGCAACGGCCCTGAGGAGTCAGAGAATGAGGAGGATGGCTACGACGTGCCCAAGGCGGCGCTGCCTGTGGCCACCGCCCGCCGCACGCTGTCCGATATCTCCAATGCCACCCCTGCCTTCAGCCGCATGTCCCTGGAAAACGAGCCTGCCACAGGTCAGAGCGCCCCCTGTCCCTGCTTGCCTCTGCACCCTTGAAACTTGGGGCACTCGCTGGAGGTTTTGGGTGCAAGGTGTACAGAAGGGTTTGTTCTTCGGTATTTTGTTTGATTTCTTTTCGCTTTTGTTGGTTTAGAGCTTGGGATGTGCTGCCTTGGTCATTTAATCCCTGAGCTTGAAAATCACACTGAAATTACAGTTAGGAAGAGCTTTTTTCAGCTTAAAGTATATTCCTTAAACCACTGTTTCCTACAGGGCACAGAATATTTTTGTACCAGGGTGTGAGACAGGTTTTCCCATCCCTGGAAGTGTCCAAGGCCAGGTTGGATTTGGGGTTGGAGCGCCCTGAGATAGTGGAAGGAGCTGAGCTTTGAGGTCCCTTCCAACCCAGCCCATTGAGGGATTGTGTCCCTGTTCCAAGTGGCAGATCCAGGGCTGGCCTGGCAGGGTCTGTGGCAGTGCCAGTGCCTGCAGATGGCACAAGTGTTCTGCACTTTGCTCTCAGCTCCTCTGAGCAGGGCCCAGTGGCTCAGCAAGGTCAGCTTTTTGTCCCTGGGGAATACAGGACATTGTGTCCTTCTGGCTGCAAGGCACATTCTCTGAGGGAAAAGCTCAAGCCTCGTGTCTCCAAGAGCCTTTTTGAATAATGATTGACTTATTCCCTGCTCAGCAGCTCTTAAGGAAGCTCTGAAACTCTTCCTGTTGGGGCTTTTCAGTCTGAATGTGCTGGTGATTTGCCAAGGAGGAGGAATGAGTTTCTTGTTCCTTCTGGAGGCAGGACCTCCTGTGCCCAGAACCCCTTCCCCCAGTGAGTCTTCTCTTTTCCTGCTTCACCATTCCACTTCCTTGACCTTCTTTAGCACAGATAAGAGTTTCCTAGTGCAGGAAAAGTTCATTATTTTTGCCTCACCTCCCTGTTTCACTTTTTAAATCTATCCCTGTGTCTGTAGAATTTGGCTGAAAGGGATAAAAAGGGACCAGAGCGAGTCCCACCCCCCTCCCAGATGAAGTACTGAGCTTAATCATTGACACTGTGTTTCTACAGCCCTGAAATAACACTGCTGTTGGCCTGCTTTAGGGCTAGGAAAATGTGGAAAATGCTGATTGTTACTGCTGTGGGAAGCCAGGCAAGCCTGACTGCTGTGGGATTCATCTTGGCAGATTTATGCTCTCAGGAGCTGGACCCTGCAGTTTGAATTAATGATTTACCAAAATAACTGTCTTAGTAGATGTCCTTTCAGACTGACCCATGGTCTCTGAAACTCGATCCAGCTCAAGCTGAAACAGCTCTTCCAGAAGGCAGTTTGGGGCAGAGGGGTGGGCAGACCCTCTGCTTACATGTACAAAAAGCTTTTTATGTGTGAGAAGCTTGGATTGTGAAGATGAAGGAGGTGGCCTGAGCTGTGGTCGCTGAGGAAGCTCCAGGGAATCTGGTTCCTGAAGAGCCTTCTCTGTCTTAGGGCTTTTGGTGTAAGTTTTTCAGAAAGGCCCCACAATGCTGCTTCTCTGAGCAGGCTGCAGTGGCCACTCTTAAAGAAGGATTGTGTGGACATGATTTGTCTGTTGTATTCCAGTTTTGCTGCCAGAAAACTCTGTAGAGTGCCTTGAGGACTTTTTCCAGGAGACAAATAAATCTTTCTTTAAGGTGATGTCAAATATCCATGCAAAAAAGTTTCCTGTGATTGGCAAAAAATGCTTTCTGCAATGATACAGGAGGTTAAAACTCCGAAATGGTCAGATGCTGGCTGAGCACATTAAACAGTGAGGCTTTTCCTTGGAGAGTTTGGTGACTTGTTTGGTTTATTGGCTGTTATTTCCTCTTCCCAGCAGTGCATGATGAGGCTGCAGGGCAGTGTCACATCAGAATGACTCAGGGAAAAGCAGAATAGGCTGAGCTTTATTGATCTGCCATTAGGCAGGGAGAGCTTCAGCAGAGCAAGAGGAGAACATAATTCAGTTGCTGACCCTTCAGAGAGCATAATTCAGCTGCTGCAGCAATTGTGGTGGCAGAGTTGGGAGTGAGTTTGTGCACACAGAGATGAGGGAGCAGCCTGTGGACAGTTAAACAGTTCTGTCTGATTCTGGAAGGAATTGGGATGTCTGGTGAATTGAACATTCACTGTGTCATTTTCTCTGGTTCTAAGGCTGACATCTGAGCTCTGCTTACACACTTAAATCCTGTTTCATTTTTTATATGGTTTTATCTTAATAAATGAGCCTGACGAGCCCTGCTAATTAAGAAAATCCTCCACAGCTGTTTTTGCACACAGGAGGGGAAGCTGAGCAGGTTGGGAAGGAGCATAAAAGGGTGGGAGAAAGTGGCAGAGCTCAGCATAACAGCTTTTTGAAGTGCCATTTATCCCCCTGATGTCATCTCAGCTCTGTTCCATGCAGAATTTCCCCATCTTTGCCTTGAAGTGATGGCCTCCTTTCTCCCGGCAGGTTTCTCCGATGGCTCCCAAGTGCCCGAGCGGCCGCCGAAGCCGCTGCCCCGGCGCATCAACTCGGAGCGCAAAGCCGGCAGCTGCCAGGCGGGAGGGGCCAGCAGCGGGGCCAGCCCCTCCCTGCACCTCTCCAGCGAGATCGAGAACCTCATGAGCCAAGGCTACTCATATCAGGACATTCAGAAAGCTCTGGTCATTGCACATAACAATATTGAGATGGCCAAGAATATTCTGCGGGAGTTCGTGTCCATCTCCTCCCCGGCGCACGTGGCCACATAGCACACGAGCACCTCCACGCCTGAGCTGCTGTGGACCAACTGCCTGGGCAGCTGCTGCCCAGCTGTGCACCAAAGGGAAAGGGGATTCCTTTAGAGACTTTGTGCTGAGGTCAGTCCTGCCTCTTTAAGAGAATCAGTTATCAGGTTTTCGTGGTTCCAGATTTCAAAGCAGTGGGATGAAGCGGAGCGGTGTTTTATACAGTGTGTGTCTTGGAGTCCTTTACCCCTACCTCTTGTCTGAGAGAGCAGATTTATTTCCAGGGTGTTGGTAGAGACAAGGGATCCCCGAGCCCATGCCCTGGAGGCTGGGGGGAGTTGTTTTGTGCTGTGAATTTTAAGTGGATGCTCAGAGAAGCAGAGTCTCGAGGTCGCTGTGGTGTGTCCTGTGGTTCATGGTACTCGGTTTGGATCTGTTCGCTGCTGTGTGTCTGCCTCAGGCTTTTTAGAGAAACTGGGAGGGCACTTTCTGCTGGGAATTTATAGGAGACCTTGGAAGAATCGATCTTCCTGTTGGCCATGGTGTGTCCCTCTTGCCTGTAGTAATAGCAGTTATTGCTTCTGATTCCAGTCCTCCCTTGCTGCCTGGAGATAGCAGGATGAGCTTCTGTCGGGGATTTTGATCCTGGCAGTGCTGGGAGTTGGATTTCTCTCGTGTGTGTGTGTGTGCTCCTGCACTGGCAGCACCAGATTCCAGCAGCTGGAGGAGCTTGGCGTGGTTTTGAGGGGTGGGAGAGGGGCAAAGAATTTGAGCAAGAGCAAAGAACTGGGGCTGCTGCTTCTCCTCTCTTAGCCTTGAGCATTTTGTGCTTCAGTGCTCAGATTTGATTTATGGCCCTGCTGGGCTGGAGCAGCCGTCAGTGGACACTCCCATTGCTCTTCCCTAGGAATGTTGCACCTGGTAAATAGGGTATTTTATTTATCTTCATTGCATGGTGGCTGTTGCAGACTAGTGGCCTTCACACACATTCCTCCAGAGAGCTTTTGCAGGAGCCATCGTCGTGCCAGGGTGTTTTGTGGAATTGGTAGATGCAGTTGATGTGTTTGTTGGCATCTCACCTGCTTTGCAGTCCCAGAAGTGCAGCAGTTCTCTGCATGGCTGTCCAAACAACATGGGGGCTCTCCTTTCCATTTCCATTTCTCTAAGGTATTGCCAGGTCTGGTGTTAAAACAGACCTGGGGGAAAAAAATCTGTGTTTGTGAAGTGAGCACATGGTTTTAAAGGTCAGAACTCAGCTGTTGCATTGGAAAAACCTGACTTGCCTACTCAGCTACTTAACTCTGTTCATACTGGAGGAGTGGATGGTTCCTTTGGAGAGGATTTAGATCCAGGAGGCACAGGCAGATCACAGCCTGACAGCCTGAGAGGCTCTTGGCATGCTCTTTAGAGCATGTCTAGCATTATTTGCATCTCCCTGAGGTCAGCAGAGGTCACCAGGCTGAGGGCTGCAGCTTGGAGTATTGCTGGAGAGATTCTGGCACTGGGGTGCAGTTTGGCCTTTTGAGGAATCCAGAGGCTGGGCCACATGGCTGCAGTTGGCAGAGAGGCTTTGTGAGTGTTAGCAGAGCAGAAAGTGGGATTTTAATTAAAGTTGAGGTTTCTCTCTAGACCTACAGCTTCCTGAATTGCTGCAGTGGCTTCCAGGCAGGCTGAGCTGTCTCTCTTTGCTCCCCTGCTTCCTGTAGTGGAGCAAACACTCTCAGGCAGGCTGAGGAGATCTGCCCTGCTCTGAGACCCCAGCCTTGGCTGGTTTGGGGTCAGGGCTGGCATGGCCAGGGTGCTGTGCAGGGCACAGGGCTCGGGCACAGCCTGGGGAAGGTGGGAGAAGAAGGGGCAGAAGAGCTGCTCTTCCTCCTGTGCCCCAGAGCAGCTGCCAGGGGTGCCCCCTGCTCCCTGGGGGATGTGTGGGAGCCTCTGGAGGAGCAAGGGCAGCTCTGGTGCTGCTGGGGCAGGAGCAGGGGCAGCTGTGGCTCTTGTGTCACACTGGGGAGCCTGAGCAGCCACACAGGCCCTTGTCCTGGAGATCCAGGTGCAAAGCCTTTGCTGAGGGGTTGATTTCCCTCTTTTCCCCACTCCCTCTGGGCTCGGTGTTGGTTTGGTGTCTGCCCTGCTGTGAGCTCAGTGTGCCCAGGGCTGAGTCCAGCCAGCTCCAAAGCCTTAACTCCTGTCCTGCCCAGTGTGTGTGACCAGAGCAGTGACTCCCTGTCCCCTCCAAGCCCCTCAGGGCAGGCTGGCTGTCATTGCCATGAAATCCTGCTGTTCCAGGCCTGTCTTTGGGGTCTCTGTGCCAAGAGATGTTCCTGTGGGTGTTGTTCTGGGTATTAGAGATTAGAGAGAGCAATCTTCGTGGCATGTATCACTGATTTCTCTGCATGTGTCCTTTCTGTGCACTTGTTTATGTCTCAAACTGATTTAAGAAACTTAAGTCTTGCCTTTTCTTCCTTAGACTCGTTAAGAATTTGCTGATTCCACTGAGGGCAGCAGAGTCCTGGCCATGTCTTGTGGCTGTGCTCTGCCAGCTCAATCCAGGCACTGCCCAGTGGATTTTTCTTGTTCTTTCTAAGCCCAAGATGGATTGCTCTTCTTTCCCTTCACCTCCCTCTTCTTTATCCTTAAGAAAATTAACTTTCTGATGCTACTTTAGAAAGGAAAAGCAACCCCAAATGTCTAGTGCCTTTCTTAGGGGGCTGCTGCATGGCCAGGCTGGATCTGAGAATCCACCCCTCTGGGGCAACGAGCAGAGCTGGACAAGCAGCACGAAACTGCTTTGGGGAGGGGTGAAAGGAGGAGCAGGAGAGATGGGCAATGGTCACTTGGACTCTGACACTGTGTTTTGTAGCATTTCAGCCCTGGAGCCTCTGGACTGGTGCTGTGCCGAGCTCGGGGCCAAGGCAGGATCGTGGGATGGGGTTGGCTGGGGTAAAAAATGCTGGGCTTGTCCTCCAGCTTCCCCAAAAGGAGCAGGAAACACTCCCAAAAGGGATTGGGGAACCCTCCCAAAAGGGATTGGGGAACCCTCCCAGAAGGAGCAGGAGCTGTGGGAAGGGGGGATGCTCCTGAGCAGGATCCAGGTGATCTCCTGTGCCCAGAGCCAAGCAGGAATCCCAGATTTTTCCCTTTTTTTGTGCATGTCCTTGCCCCAGCCCTCCCCAGGGCCAGGCAGGCTCAGGGCCCAGCACGTGGCTCCTGACATTACTGTAGCTCATCCTGAGGCAGGCTCCTTACTGTAAATGTGGTTTGATTGATTGGTTTGTTGGGGTTTTGTTCTACTTTTTTTTTTTTTTCAGTTGAGCAAGAAAAAATGCAACTCCCAGGGCACCTTCTCAAAGGTGCCACTTTAAACATTAGTGGGGAATAAGGACATTTATTTTTCAAGTTCCTCCTAGAAATCTTCTTTTGTTTGAAATTCCCAGTGGAGGAAGAACTGCTGTTCCTGTTGTTCTTCCTCACAGATGACAAATACCAATTTGTAAAATATCAGTGTTAAAAAATGTTGAGATTTTCACGAGATATTTTAAAAGAAATAAAAAGTATAATAATGTCATTAATATAAAATTATAATAGCAGTATTTAATCCTTTCAGATCTGTAAAGAATAAGGAAAAACAGAAGGTAAATATTCTTACAGAGAGTAGCTGAGCTTTAAGGTTCACTTGGTTTAAAGTCCTCATTTTGTTTGCAGATGCATTGTTAATGTTTAGAGGTTATACTAATGTTATTTATTAATTGTTTCCATCCTTGTATGCTGCCCACTAAGAGCTTCTTTGTTTGGGATTTCATTCACCTGTGTCAGTAAGAAAGAAAACAAAACAAAGTTTTATTTTTAAATAAAATTTCCTTTGTTGTAGCAGATGGTGTGTGTGTTGTGGTGCTTCTGTGAGCGCTGGAAAAAGAATCTTTTAGGATTTCAATCTCCTGGAGCCTTTGCAGAGTGACTTTGGATTATTTTATAATTTTTACCACAATGATCTGTTAAATTCAAATTGATATTCTGGCCACTGACAGAGGCCAGGAAAGATTTATATGAAGATTATAGTAATGGAACATATCCTGAGAGAATCAATGAATAAAGGCTCCAATCCATCAGGACCAAGAAGGACATGAAGTTACCACCCAGGAAGAGAAGCCAAAATATTTTGTGAACTTTTAAAGTCATTGCCCAGAAATGATAGAAATAAAATAAAATAAAATAAAATATAAAAAAAAATCTCACACACTTCTAGAATTACATATATATATATATATCACCATTCTAGAATGGCTGTTAGAATGGATCTTGTGTTATTAATAGAGAGAGGGAAAAGAAGATCTCTTTGAATCTACTAATGGAACATTCACTGGGCTCTATGCAGAGATATCAACACAGGAATATTTTCCACATAAAGCAGATAAGATAAATCCAAATTCTTCCACACTCCCACCATTCCAGAACCAGGAGGGGCCCAGAAATGGAACCAACAGGGCCAGGCTGGCCCAGCTGAGCCCCCAGGGGACCCAGGGGGACCCTCAGGGCTCAGGGGGACAATAACCGAGGGGGGGAGGGGAAATGGGGACACGGGGGAACTGAATTGGGGAAAAAAACCTCTGCAAGAAACCTCAAATGAAGACAGGGAGTGACCTGAGGGCATCTGAGAGCTGACCAGGATACTGGAGGTCAGTGGGACGTCACTGAAGGGCACTTGGGGTCATTTGAAGGTCATTCAAGGTCACTTGGGGTCATTTTAAGGTCACTCGGGGTCATTGGGGTCATTTGAAGGTCATTTGGGGTCATTTTGAGGTTACTTTAGGTCATAGGGGTTACTTGAGGTCATTTGAAACCCTGTCTAAGTTACTTCAGGTCACTGGGGGTGGTTATGAGCTTTTTTTATTTTATTTTATTTAGTAGTATTAATTTCTTCATGTTTATTATCATCTCCTGTATGTATTAGCATCTGTAGTGTTGGTATGAGCTATTACTACAATTACCAATAAATTCTAATATTAAATTCTATTTACAAAATTGTTTTTGAAGATCCAGTGCCATAATCCCCTATCACAGCCTAAAACTAAGATTATTTTTTAGAATAAATAGATTTATTAGCATTGGTAGTAACTGGGGTATTATTAGCCTCACAGGGACTATAAATGGATCCTGTTGGAACCTCCATGAGATTATGGAATGCCCTTCCCACCCTTCTGACTGTGGGAACAAACTCCAGCACTCAGCTTTGAATCCGTACTTTATTTTCACATATATATAAAAAAAAATTACCTTGCAAGTATCGGACAAAAAAAAAAAAAAAAAACAATAACCAAACAAAACTCCTGGAAATGTACACACAATCCAACAAAAATATATATAAACCAAAGCTTTTGCTTGGACACCACGTGTAGCAGGCGGGGAGGGTCCCCTCTGGTCAGGGCTGGCGCCCAGGGGACGAAGGCAGAGCTCAGAGGGGAGGTGGAGGCAGCTGTGGCAGGGCAGGGCTGGCACTGAAGCTCCTGGCAGGTTCTTGCCCACCTCCCCTCCTCAGCGTGGGGCCAGAGAAGCACAGCGAGGAGTTTGACCTGGGGCTGGCAATGGCTGAGCACAAAAAAAACCCCTGAGACGTCCCTGACTGGCCCTGTGTAATATTGGATTTAAATCTCTGGGAGTTCTGGGTCCTGCTGTTGCAGAAGCTGGGCAGCGTTCCTCCAATCAAGCAGGCTCAGAGGGGAGAGGGGAGCCCTGCCCCTCGGGTCAGCACAGCTCCAAACCACACACCCTAAAGCCTTTCTGGAGATTGGCACCCTTTCCTTGCTCTGCCAGCTCCTCTCCTGCTGTGGGATCACAGCACAGCTGGGATAAATCCACCCCAAAGCAAAGCACTCAAATCTCTTGCAGCTGCAACCCCTCTCTGCCACACCCCCCTTCCACTCCTCTCTCCTCCAACCTGCACCCACTACAGCCAAAGTGCCTCAGACATCCCAAAAAACAAAAAATTTCACCAGCCTCAGGGTAAAAAAGGCATCCAAACCGTCCCACAACATGTACAGAACAGATTACCTGAAAAAGCCTCAAATCCTTCCACCAAGTAGGCATTAATGGGATACAGTTCTTCCTAATATTGCTGTGGCTTCTCTGGAGTAGTAAAGCGAGTCCAGCTTTGCTGCTAAGGCAACACCTGCAAGCCCAGGGCTGAGGTAATGGCCAGGTGAGTCACGGGTGGGCTCTGGCCGTGCTCCCCAGGGGCTGGAGCAGGGGTGGGAGAAGGCAATCCAAGAGCAGGACAGGTTTGAAGGAAGAAAGCACTTAGGAGGTTCCCTCTCTAGTTCCTCAGATCGATGTATTTCTCGCTCTTCAGTTCAGCCGAAAGAGAAAGGGGAGGGAAAGGGGAGGGAAAAGCGGTGGTTAGGGAGGAACACAAAGGAAATCCTCTGGGATTTGTGGGGGAGTGACACACACAGTGGGGTGGGGGACAGCTGGGGCACCCCGGGGGGCTGAGCACCCACCCCGAGGGCAGGGGAGGGAGTGAGAGCTGAGCAGAGCCAGGCTCTCTCCTGACCCGAGGCAAACAAACCCCCAGGTCACAGCAGTGACCCCAAAAAGCTGCTCCATCCCAAGTGAGGGGAGAGCACATGGCCCAAAAGACTCAGCCCAAGATCTCTGGCTCAGAGGACCCATTCCTGCAGCCTCTGCTCTGACTTCTGGCCAGAGAGCTTTCTGTTTTAGTTCCTTCTCCCTGAAAGCCCCTGGGGAGCCTGGCTGCTGCTCCAGGGCAGGCGGCAGAGCCAAGCCGGGCAGGCAGTGGCCACTGCCAGGAGCAGAGCTTGGTCACCTCCCGGGATTGTCCCCTCCCCTCCCTCCCACGGCCCTCCCGGCGCTGCTGATGGATGATGGAGGCCCGTGCAGGGTGGGCAGTGCCGGAGCAGGGGAGCAAAGCATTACCTGGCTGCCGCCCGGCCCCTGAGCTGGCCCCTCCCGGCAAGGGCGGTGCCCGTCGCTCCTTCCTACCTGGTCAGCTGCGGGTCTCTTCTCGCCGTTGGCGCCCTGCAGGAGCCCCGCCTCTTCGGAAAGTTTATCTGACTTAACTTCAACTACAATCTTGTCTTTACGGGCCTCTGGCTTTGTGCTAGGGGAGGGAGGTGACAATTTTTGAGACACGCTTGCGATACCCGGCCGGGCACGTGGCTCCGTCTCAGGGCACGCTCTGCAGCGGGACCGGGGCTCAAAGAGACTCCGGCTCACAGAAAGCTTCGGACTGCCCGGGGAGGGGGCCCTTGGCTGCTCTACCACTCTGCTGTCTCCTCCCTGCACGGCAGTGCCCTGTGGGAAGCTGGAAAAAGCCACCGAGCCCAAGCTCGGGGCAGGGAGCAGCTGGAGCGGTGGGATGGGATGGGATGGGAAGCATGAGTGATATCAAGCACCCCCAGCCACACGGGCCCCCGGGGGATGGGTGGCAGTGCTTACATGTCCTGCTTCCCGGCACGGCCACACGGGATCTTGCCTTTCTTGTGCAGGAAGTAGATGACGGCGCCCAGCACAGCCACCACGAGGATGGCCACGATGATGGCCACGATGATCACCCCTTGGCTCTCTGCGGTTGACTTTTGATCTAAACCTAATGGGGAGAGGTTAAAAATGAATGCCTGTCCCGCCGTGACCCCCTCCGGCTTCCCTCCTCTGGAAGGAAAGGGCTCCTTCTCCCAGGAAAGCTCCAGCGCTTCCCCGCAGGTTTCCCAGGAAAGGCTCCGCTGGGGCAGCTCCTGCGGGAGCACAGGAATTCTGCCGCGCCCCGTTGAGCCACGAGAGGGCGGGATTCCCGCCAGGCACCAGGCATCCCTGCGCTCCCTCGCCCGGCAGGTTCGGGCTGCGAGCGGCTGCACTCGGTGGCCTCGCTGAGGACAAGCAGGCAGCTTTGCCACGGCTGGGGACAGAGCCTCCACCTCCCTCCTGGCTTGGCAGGGAGAGAAGCAGCAAGAGAAGCAGTGCAGAGCCAGCAGCCAAACTCCCTGCCCAGGCTAGAGGCGAGCATAACTCGTGTCCTGATAGACCCCATCAGCAGACTGACCTTTCCTGATGGAATCCTCTGGAAGAGCAGGAAGGGAGGGAAAGACACCGAGCTCAGCCCCCGCAGGGCAGCACGGCACAGCCGGCGCCTGGGCCAGGGGGGACTGCCACTGCTGGGGGCCCCTGGGACAGAAAGCAGTGCCTGACACTCACCCACCAGCTTGATGTGCTTCTCACTGACCCCCAGCGTGTTGGACACCCGGCACATGGCTCCTGCCTGCAGCAGGTCGTGGCTCACCCGCACTGTCAGGTTGCTGGTGATGTGCTGGTTGTCCATGTACTCGTGAGCCTGGGCAGGGCGGGCAGAGCAGGATTCAGTGCCTGGGCAGCCCCCCGGGCATCCCAGCCTGGCCCCTCCCAGCTCTCACCGTGCCGTTGATGTTCCACTGCACCGTGGGCCGGGGGAAGGCGATGGCCTTGCAGGTCAGGTTGATCACCTCGTCCTGGCGCACGTACAGCGGCGAGCTGATGGCCACGATGCGCGGCTTCCCTGCGGGCAGGGCACATCAGCACCCACAGCTCTGGGGGAATGGGGTGCAGGGCAGGCAGGGATCACTCTGCACCCACACCAGGTCTTACCCTCAACAGGCACTGACACCTTCTTGCTCTGCTCCAGCCCTGGCACGCTCGGGGCCATCACCTTGCAGCTGAAGGTGTTGGAGGTTTCGAAGGTGAGGTTGCTCAGGACGAGCCGTCTCCCGTCCCCCAGCTTCTTGCCCTGTTGGGAAGGAATGTCCCCAGTGATGAGCCCTCTGTGCCTGCATCTCAAAGGGGTTCAGACCTCCCATGCACAGCAAGGGAGCCTGCAAGCACAGGACCCTCCTGCAGTACTGGCCAGGAGGTGACAATATTGGGCCGGACAATACAGATCCATGAAAGAGGGAATCCTTCCCCTGCCCTCTCAGGAGAGATGCAGCAATATCCTGACTCTGCCTAATATGCTGCAAAGCCCAGGCTGAGCCTGAGCACGACAGAACTGGGATGCCTACTCACCTTCTCATCCCACCACTGGTATTTCAGGCCCACGGGGCTGTGGGCATCACAGCTCAGTGTCACACTCTCCCCTTCACGAAGGGCTGAGGACGGTTCCATCTTCACATGGACCCCTTCAATGTCTAGGAGAGGATGGAGACCAGGGCAGGGTGAGCAGGAGGGACAAAACACCTGCCAGGAGGTCCACAGGGTCCAGTGCCCTCTCTCTTACAGTTCACAACAAGGTCCACAGCCTCCTCTATCTCTGACATATCATCCAGGTCCAGGGACTGGCACTTGTAGGTGCCATTGCTGCTCTTGTTCACATCGTGCAGGTTCAGGACCCCACTGTTGGGCTCTGCCAGCGAGGACAGATCCTCCCACTCATTCAGCTGCAGACACAAAGTAGAGACCTTAGCCCCACACAGGCCCCCTCCCACCCAGCCACCGCACCCCGCTCCCCAGGGCCGGGACAAAGAGCAACCAGGAGATGTGTTTGCCAAGGCAGAGGTGCCCCGGTCCCCTGTGCAGCCTCACGTTTTTCTTGAAGAAGCTGAAGACGGGCTGTGGGTTCCCATCAGTCTCGCAGACCAGCGTCACATTGTCCCCTTCCTTCACGGGCGCCGAGGACGACACCACCTGCAGCGTCAAGTGCTCGGCGGGGTCTGGGGGCAAGGATGGGCAGAGTCAGTGCCCAGCCCCTCTGCAGGGCACCAGCGCAGCCCCCCCGGCCCCAGACTCACAGAAGATGTTGACCTTGACCCCCCGTGACTCCAGGACGTGCCTCTGGCCCCGCAGCCAGTAGTGCAGGGTGCAGTGGTAGCGGGAGTGGCGGTCCTGGCGCGTGACGGGCGCGTACAGCGTGCTGCTCACCGTGTACAGCCCGTTGGACTCGCGCGTCAGCGTCGACTGGATCGTCACCTCTGCAGAGGACACAGCCACACAGGAGGGCTCCCTCGGCTTCTTTGGGTGCCAGCCCCCTGCCCCTCTCCCAGGCTGCTTGCCCATCCCTGCCCCACTCACTGTTCTCCTGGGCGTGCAGCTGCTCCCCGTTCTTGTGCCACGTGATGTTGGGAGGTGGGAAGCTGTTTTTGCTCACACACCTGGCAATCTGTGGGGGAAGAGACAGCCGTAAGCACGGGTTAGGGTTAGCAGGGAGCCTCCCCGTGCCCTGTGTGCAGCCCCTCCTCACCTCTGGGATTTTAGGGTTGTGCACAGAGATGCCTCCTGCGTTGGGCTCAATCTCAGGGGTCATGGGGGCCTCTGGAAAGAGAAGCCACCCCCACAGGCATTAGGAGGGATGGGTTGGGATGGCAGCCCCGCAGAGCAGCTGCCCAGCCGTGCTGCCCTCCCGTGCCACTCACTGTAGACGCTGAGCTCGGTGCTGTTCTCGCCCATGCCATAGCTGCCAGCTCCAACCTGGCACATGAAGGTCCTGGCGTCCTGCACTGTCACTGAGCTGATGGACAGGGCCTTGTCCTCCCCCAGTGAGATCCGCTTCTTGTAGTCCGTGTCGTCCTCCAGGACCCCGCTGGCCGTGACGTGGAACAGCCTCACCTGCCTGTTGAGGCGGTCCACCTGCGAGGGGAGGGAGGAGCCTGGGCTGGGGAGCCTGGCAGGAAGCCCTGGGCTGGTTGCCACCCCAGCCCACCAGTCAGAGCTGTTCTCCCAGGCCAGCACTCACGTAGAACCAGTCGATGTAGGTGTAGGAAGCATTTTCAGGGATGGAGAAGTTGCACTCGATCCTCGCTGTGCCCCCGACCTCCACTTCCACCACGGCTGGCATGGAGATCTCCAGCTTGCTGGCTGCAGCTGTGGGACAGAGTTTGCTGTTAGAGGCAGGAAGAATGGGGAATAATGGGCTGTCCAAGCATAGCCTGTCCCCATCTCCATCCCCCAAAAGCTGTGGGGCAGAGCCATGTCTTGTGCTCTACACCGTGTCCCAGCCCAGCAGGAGTAACAGTTCCCCACTGCCACACTGCCTTTAGCATCCACAGAGAGCCCACGGGCTCAGGCAGCACTCCTGTTCCCAAGGAGGGGACATGCCCCCACCAGCTGTGTCCCCTGGACACTGTTGGGAGGCAGCACAGCCCCAGCCACCATGTCCCTGGCATAGCCAGGACTCCCAGGTCCCTCCACAGGCTCTGACCCTGCTGCCCATCATGAATCCAGCAGCCAAAGCATCCCTGCAGCATTCCCAAGGCTTCTCCTCACTGCTGCTCTGCCCACCCACAGCGCAGGGCCCACACCCCTGTGAGCAGAGCTGGCCCATCCCTGCACCCCACGTTCCTCCCAGCCCAGCCAGCAGCAGTAATGGAGCTGCTGGCCCTGCTCCAGAGAGGATGGGAAAGGTAATGGCTATTGATCCAGAACAGGGCACGAAGCAGCTTCCTAAAGGATTGGGAGCAGAGCAGCCCCAGCCGGGCAGAGCAGAGACAAGGGCGGCATCACAGCAAGGCTGGGAGTGTCACTGCCACCATCCCTGCCAAAGCAAAGGGGGGGTCTGCACTCCCTGGGCTGGCACAGGGCCCTGCAGAGGGGACAACAGCCTGTCCCCAAGCAACAGAGCCAGCCCAGGTATGGGAGCTGGGGACAAGAGGCTTGGAGGAAGCAGCTGTGTCAACATCTCCCTTGATAGCACCCGCTCCGTAACAGCCACCACCGAGGGACTTCAAAGGGCAGCGCCCATGCCCACAAAATGCTCTTTGTTTGGAGTGGGTATGTGGTGGCACAAAGCCAAATGCAGCCAGGAGCCCTTCTGCCACACCAAAGGCCCCGACACGCAGGACCAGCCACTTCAGAACTCCCCAACACACAGGTTTGGGCCCTCGCCCATCCCGTCAGCGTATTACAGTTGGCACCAGGCAAAGAGGGATGAGAAATCACGGCACAGCAAAGAAGGTGCTGGAAAAACAGGTGAAAGTCCCAGAGATAAGCACGCATCGGGGACAGGAAATTGGCTGAGAATACAAAGGAAAAGATAACTTTGCACAGGAGGCAGCTGCCCACCTGTACAGCCACGACTTGGCTGCCTGCTGCAGGAGGGCACCTGCACGACTGGGCAAGCCTGGGGCTGGGGTGTGTCCCTGCTGACCCCACAGCCAGGCCAGACGTTGTCTCTCCATCATTTCCAGACCTTCGGCGAGGGCCCCAGGCAGAGCCAGCCCTTGGGAGAGCAGCTGGCCCTCCCCCTGACCCGCTCGGCATGAGAGCCCTCAACCAGGCAGCGGAGCAACCGAAACCATGAGGTCAGAGCTGGAGAATGGCTGGCATTTGGGGCTGGCATGAGGAACACAACCCTCCCAGCCATCCACTGCCCTTGAGGAGGCTGACACGGGTCGCTGCAGCCCCCACCCTGCCTGGAACAAGGGCTCACTGCTCCCCACTTCCTCCGGGACAGGCTGGAAGAGGGACACAAGGGGACACTCACAAGGTCCCCCACAACCCTGGGGACACAAGGCTCGCTTCTACAGCTCCTAGACCTTTTGCTATGTGCGTGGGCAGGCTGAAGAGGCACTGGGCACAGCCAGCCTGGCACAGCAGGCTCCGGGGACTTGGCCATCCTCCCTTGTGCCAGGCACAACTGCAGGTTTGGTGGCGGAACCTGTGGAGATCCATCAGCCACGCGTGGAGCAGCCCAGCTGCAGCACCGAGCTCCATCCACCCCAAGTGCCTGGCACAGCTCCAGCCAGAGACCTCGAGATCTGGAAAGGGCGTCTGCAGGGAGCGAGCAGGGAAGGAAGGAGAGCCCCCGTGCCTTTTCCATCTGGCTGGCGGACAGCCGGCCGGCAGCCAGAGCTCCACAAGAACAAAGATTTGCTTTTAGAGCTGGGGAAGGGGGTGGGGAGCGGCACAGTCCCTCGCCAGCCTCCAGCAGAGCCGAGGTGTGCGGGGAGACGGCGAGAAGTGCGACTGCGTTGGCGGCACAGAGCCCCCGGCGCCGAGCCCCCGGCCCCGAGCAAGAGGAGGGGCACCACAGGGGTCTGGAGACGCACATGGGATGCCTGAGGTTTCCGTGGGTTTGTGTTCCCCTCTCAGGGAAACCAGCTGCGGCCAGATCCCGCCTGCTCCCGGCACAGCCACACATGCTACCCTCCTATTCCCCAGGAAAGCTGCACAGATCCCCGAGCCGGGTGCCCCAGCTCCCTCGGAACAGCATTACCCGCACCTCATCTTCTTCGCAGAGAGAAGAAAAGAGGGTGCGGAGCCCCAGCCCCGCAGGAAGCAGCGCCACCAGCAGCGCCCAACACCTCCGCACATCGCCCAGCCTGCACCCTGCCGGGGATGGGGACAGAGCCAGGGCTCTGCCGCCGCGGGGACCAGCACCTTGCACCCCAAAACAACCCCACCACCCTGCCAGGACCCCGTCATGCGCACCTGGAGAGGCAAAGCTCTCAACCCCACCCCGCATCTCGGTGACAACATCCAGACACCTCTCTAACAGCCAGACCGCGGTGCACAAAGGGATGGGGTGGCTCAGGCAGCCCCAGGGTGGGCTCAGCCCCCCGTTCCAGCAGCGCTGGCTGGCCTGGGAATGTCTTGGCCGTGGCCCCTTGTGCTTCTGGGAAGCATCAAGCCTTTCACGTGGCTGGGCTTCCAAATACACCGACGCCGCCAACCATTGAGAGACTCCTGGCTCGGCACAAGTGCTGTGGGAAGGGGATCCCGGCACGGGACGGGGGTGGGAGCAGCCTGCTCTAGACTCCGGTCTGAGCCTGACTTTGGCTCCAACACCTCGGCCTGGGCAGGTTCCCAGCGCCGGGGCCACCTCCGCAGCTCAGCGGGGCAGGGAGCAGCCAGCGCACCGGGACCGCTCCCGGGCCCCCGGCGAGGGGAGGGCGGGATGCGGGGAGCAGGGTAGGGCAGGAAGCGCAGCCACCCCCCGAGGGTGAAAATGGACTGAAAGTGGATAAAAAAAGAAAGCACGAAAAAAGCCAAGAGAAACACAGCGCTCAGGGGAAAACTCCTTAGAAGGAAAGAGGTGGATGCTTCCTAACAACAACCAGCTCGCCCCGGTGCTCGCTGAAGGCACGTGGGTCACCCCTCAACCTGCCCTGCTCTGGGGGGGCTGCACAGGGGCTCCGAGAGCGGGACGGGACCCCCAGCCCCGCCCCGCCGCGGATCGCGGGGCCGTCCGGGCGGGGACACACGCTGGGAAGAGCCGATCCCACCTGGGCTGCCCCGACCCCGCGATCCGAGCATTCCCGGCGCCGCGCCA
>VXBS01002974.1:16798-40314 GCA_013400255.1 Sitta europaea
CCCCCCCGGAGCAGGACGGCGCTGCCTGGCACGGGGCAAGCCAGGGAAAACTGCAGGAGGAAAACTTGGGAAAGGCAGGAGGAGCAGGGAAGGGAAGAACAAAGATCCTTGGAAGAGTGTCTCGCTGCAGAACCCCCCCAGGAGCACCAGGGCTCTGCTCTTCCTGGTAAATAAACCAATCAGACATTGCCAGGAATGACCACATCAATCCCAAACCCAATCAAACATGCCCAGGAATGAACAGATTTATCCCAAACCCAATCAAACATGCCCAGGAATGACCACATCTATCCCAAATCCATTCAAACATCCTCAGGAATGAACAGATTTATCTCAAATCCATTCAAACATTCCCAGGAATGACCACATCTATCCTAAACCCAATCAAACATTCCCAGGAATGAACAGATTTATCCCAAACCCATTCAAATATTCCCAGGAATGAACAGATTTATCCCAAATCCATTCAAACCTCCCCAGGAATGAACAGATTTATCCTCAATCCATCCAAACATCCCCAGGAATGACCACATTAATCCCAAATCCAAGCCAATTTTGGGGGCCTCCCACTGCAAATAAAATCAGAAAATTAGGGTTTTTTTTTTTTCTCTACTCCACACGAGGATGTTGGAACAGCAATTCCCAGCCTGGATTTGGAGGTTTGGGCAGCTCTGGAATGTTTCTCTCCCTCATCACAGCCTCCACCCTCAGTGTCAGCAATTCTGGAATTCTGGAGCTGAGGCTGTTTAGGGACTGAATTATCCCCTCAGCCACAGGCAATTTCAGCTGCAATGTTCTACCCCAGATCAGAGCACAGAGCTCAGCTGAGCCAGCACCAGGGTTTTCCTTCAGGGATATTTATCCAATCCCTGAGCCCATTTTGTTGAGAAAAGGGAACAAACTCTGGATAAAATCAAGTTGTGAGTGTGGAACTGCCCCGGCCCGTGGCAGAATCCACATTCCCCAATCCTGAAAATGCCATTTTTAAAGCCAACAACAGAAGTACAGAGCTGCTTCAGGCAGTGCAGGATGGTGCAGCACAGAGTTCAGCCACCACCCACAGCCAGACACTGGAATTGTACAGAAATAAACACCCAAACTGTGCACAAATAAACAGCCAGACACCCAAATTGTACAGAAATAAACACCCAGACACACAAACTGTACAGAAATAAACAGCCAGACACCCAAATTGTACAGAAATAAACAGCCAGACACCCAAATTGTACAGAAACAGACACCCAGGCAGTCAATTTGTACAGAAATAAACACACAAATACCAAAATTGTACAGAAATAAACAGCCAGACACCCAAATTGTACAGAAATAAACACCCAGACACACAAACTGTGCAGAAATAAACACACATAAAGCAAAATTGTACAGAAATAAACACCCAGACACACAAACTGTGCAGAAATAAACACCCAAACTGTGCACAAATAAACAGCCAGACACCCAAATTGTACAGAAATAAACACCCAGACACACAAACTGTGCAGAAATAAACACACAAACACCAAAATTTTACAGAAATAAACACACAGACACACAAATTGTACAGAAATAAACACACAGATACCAAAATTGTACAGAAATAAACACCCAGACACACAAACTGTGCAGAAATAAACACACAGACACACAAATTGTAGAGGAACAGACACCCAGGCAGTCAATTTGTACAGAAATAAACACACAAATACCAAAATTGTACAGAAATAAACAGCCAGACATCAAAATTGTACAGAAATAAACACCCAGACACACAAACTGTGCAGAAATAAACACACATAAAGCAAAATTGTACAGAAATAAACACCCAGACACACAAACTGTGCAGAAATAAACACCCAAACTGTGCACAAATAAACAGCCAGACACCCAAATTGTACAGAAATAAACACACAGACACACAAACTGTACAGAAATAAACAGCCAGACACCCACACTGAACAGGAACAGACACCCAGTCACACACAATTGCACAAAAACAACCATGCAGGCACTCAAATGGTACAGAAACAGACACCCAGGCACTGGAATTGAACAGAAATAAACACCCAGACACTCAAACTGTGCAGAAATAAACACCCAGACACCAAAATTGTACAGAAATAAACAGCCAGACACTCAAACTGTGCACAAATAAACACCCAGACACACAAACTGTGCAGAAATAAACAGCCAGACACACAAACTGTACAGAAATAAACAGCCAGACACCAAAACTGTACAGAAATAAACACCCAGAAACTCAAATTGTGCAGAAATAAACACCCAGACACACAAACTGTGCACAAATAAACACCCAGACACACAAATTGTACAGAAATAAACACCCAGACACCAAAATTGTACAGAAATAAACACCCAGACACCCAAATTGAACAGGAACAGACACCCAGGCACTGGAATTGAACAGAAATAAACACCCAGAAACTCAAATTGTACAGAAATAAACACCCAGGCACTCAAATTGTACAGAAATAAACACCCAGACACCCAAATTGAACAGGAACAGACACCCAGGCACTGGAATTGTGCAGAAATAAACACTCAGACACCCACAAAGTACAGGAACAGCCACCCAGGCACTCACACTGCACAGAAATCAACACCCAGACACCCACATCTCCCAGGAACAGCCAGCCAGACAGTGACATTTTACAGAAGCAGACACCCACACACCCAGAGTTCAGAGGAACAGACACCCCCTAACCAGTGGATGCCTCCCAACATTTCCCAGCTGGAATTCAGACACGTTTTCTCCTGCTCCACAAGAACTCAGCAGTGATCTGGCAGATTTTTCCCAGTGGTGCCTCGATGATCCATGAACACCCCAAGAGCCCCAGAGGACAGATCATGCTGGGATTGTTTTAACTGAGATTCTTGCATGGATGGGGCTCCATTGGATCAACAGCAATAATCTTATTTTACCAAAAAGTCTCCTTCCTATTCTGCTGTGACCCAGTTCTGCTGCCCTGAGCACACACCACAGGTTTTACTCTCACTCCAAACTCTCAGCACGAGCCTCAACCACACCAAGTTGTCCAAAGTCACCTGAAATTCTGGGAAATTAAAAAGAAAAACCAGCACAGAACCAGTCTGACACTTCCCACCTCCCAGACAATCAAGAAAAACTCCAGTATTTCCTCAGCAGCAGCTCCAGCTGATTTGCTTACAAAGGAAAAAAATAAAACAAACAGGAAGGGAGGGATGGCAGCTGGAAAAGGCAGGACTCAGGAATTGCTCCCTTTCCCCAGGCATTTCTCTGAGCTTAAATCAGTATTTGAAAAGAAAGGCACTGACTTCAAACTGGCTCCCCCCCTTCTCCAGGACCCCCAGTTCTCTCCCAGCTCCTCACCCAGCCCTGCAGGATCGGATTTTTCCCTCCCCAGCTCCATCCTTTCCATGGATCAGCTCCTTCCACACCACATTCCCACTGGAATCTCACCCAGTTTGTCTCAAAAGTTTGTCTCAAATAAAGAGTTTAACCCCACATTTCTGCTTTCTCCCTCTCTCCACTGGATTTTCCTCTGCTGGTTTTTTTTTCCAGGCTCAGTCTCTCTCCCCTGCACCAAGGGCCAGATTTTAACAAGGCCAACAAAGCAGAAAAGGAGGTAAATAAAGAGTTTTGTGGGGAAAACAGAGCTGTGCTCAAGCCCAGCACTGTGCCTGCAGGAAGGTCCTGTCAGGGCAATAAAGCAAAGCTCTCCACAGAGGACACAGAGAGCATGAAACCCCCCTGGGAATGTGCTGTAATTCCCATTTCCACCCCAAAATGTGACCCCGAGTCACCACGGAGAGCAGAACGTCCCAAACCTGCCAGGAACTCAGGGGCCTGGCAGGAGGGGGAACTGAGGGGCTAAAAACTGAATAATCCAGGTTGAAATCTGGGATTTAGCCCTGTCCTGTCTGGGCCACAGTCACCAAGGATTGATTTTCCCTCAGGACCCAGCACAGCCCAGATCTCTTTCTGCAAACAGAATCCAGGTTCAAACCTGGGATTTGGCCACCAAGGATTGATTTTCCCCCAGGGCAGGACTGGGAGAGCCCAGAACAGCCCCAGTCTCCTTCTACAAACAGGTTTAAATATGGAATCCAGGTTTAAACCTGGAATTTGGCCACCAAGGACAGATTTTCCCCCAGGGCAGGACAGGTAGAGCCCAGCACAGCCCCAAATCTCCCTCTACAAACAGATTTCAAGTTTAAACCTGGAATTTATCCACCAAGCACCAATTTTCCCCAGGGCAGAGCCCAGCACAGCCCCAAATCTCTCTTTACAAGCAGAATCCAGGTTTAAACCTGGAATTTGGCCCTGTCCTGTTTGTGCTGGTGACAAGCACCAATTTCCCTCAGAGCAGTACACAGGGAGCCCAGCACAGCCCCAAATCTCCCTCTACAAACAGATTTCAAATTTAAACCTGGAATTTATCCACCAAGCACCAATTTCCCCCAGGGCAGAGGGAAATTCATCCCAAATCTCCCTTTACAAACAGAATGCAGGTTTAAACCTGGAATTTGGCCACCAAGCCCTGATTTCCCCCAGGGCAGAGCCCAGCACAGCCCCAAATCTCCCTCTACAAACAGAATCCAGGTTTATACCTGGGATTTGTCCCTGTCCTGCCTGTGCTGGCCACAAGCCCCAGCTCCCCCCAGGGTAGAGCCCAGCACAGCCCCAAATCTCCCTCTACAAACAGAATCCAGGTTTATACCTGGGATTTGTCCCTGTCCTGCCTGTGCTGCCCACAAGCCCCAGCTCCCCCCAGGGTAGAGCCCAGCACAGCCCCAAATCTCCCTCTACAAACAGAATCCAGGTTTATACCTGGGATTTGTCCCTGTCCTGCCTGTGCTGCCCACAAGCCCCAGCTCCCCCCAGGGTAGAGCCCAGCACAGCCCCAAATCTCCCTCTACAAACAGAATCCAGGTTTATACCTGGGATTTGTCCCTGTCCTGCCTGTGCTGCCCACAAGCCCCAGCTCCCCCCAGGGTAGAGCCCAGCACAGCCCCAAATCTCCCTCTACAAACAGAATCCAGGTTTATACCTGGGATTTGTCCCTGTCCTGCCTGTGCTGCCCACAAGCCCCAGCTCCCCCCAGGGTAGAGCCCAGCACAGCCCCAAATCTCCCTCTACAAACAGAATCCAGGTTTATACCTGGGATTTGTCCCTGTCCTGCCTGTGCTGCCCACAAGCCCCAGCTCCCCCCAGGGTAGAGCCCAGCACAGCCCCAAATCTCCCTTTACAAACAGAATCCTGGTTTAAACCTGGGATTTGGCCACTGAGGATGGATTTCCCCCAGGGCAGAGCCCAGCACAGCCCCAAGTCTCCCTCTACAAACAGAATCCAGCTTTAAACCTGGGCTTTGCCCCTGTCCTGCCCGTGCTGGCCACCAGCCCCAGCTCCCCCCAGGTGTGCAGGCGTCACCGTGCAGGTGCCAGCAGGGCGGGGGTGCCCCGGGAGGATGCCCTGGCCCACTTACACACACACACAGGTTTCTGAGCAGACCACTGGCTGCTCTTTTGGCACGTTATGCTTTTGTGGCCCTTGAGCTCGAAGGCGGGCTGGCACTCGAAGCGCAGCGTGTCGCCGTGGCCGAAGCTGGAGCCCTCTCTGCGGCCGAAGGCGGGCACGCCGGGGTCCCCACAGCTGCCCTGGTCGATCTCTGCAAGACAGAACACAGCCTGCGTCTGGGCCAGGCAGAGGAGGCAGGGCTGGGGGCTGGGGAAGGGGCTGGAGGGCAGGAAAGGCAGGATCTGGGTGTGGGGAAGGNAGGGGAGGAAATGAAGGGTTGGGGGCTGGAGAAGGGGTTGGAAAAGCAAATTTGGGTGTGAGGAAGGGGTTGGGAGAGAATTTGGGTGTGGGGAAGGGGTTGGAATAAAGAACACAGAATCTGGCTGTGGGGAAAGGGTGAGGCTCAGCTGGTGCAGCCCCCACCAGGCTGTGGCATCCCAGCCCTGATTCTCTCCCCAGAACCCCTCCTGAGAGCTGCCCAGCCTCAAACCCGGGGCTTTAGGCTGAGGGAAAGGAGATTTGGATGAAATATCAGGAAGGAATTGTTCCCTGTGAGGGTGGGCTGGAATTCCCAGAGCAGCTGGGGCTGCCCCTGGATCCCTGGCAGTGCCCCAGGCTGGGCTGGAGCAGCCTGGGATGGTGGGAGGGGTCCCTGGATGATCTTTAATGTCCCCCCAACCCAAACCTTTCCAAGATTCTGTGACAATCCCAGGAATGAACAAATAAAACACAGGGAATGAATGAAAACCGCAGGGATCCAAAGCAGCTCCTGCCCTGCACCTGCTGCAGGAATCCCTGAATTCCAGGCCCCCCCAAGCAGGACCAACCCCAGGGACACAGAGGGAATTGTGGACTGGGAATTGGCTGGATTGTCCCATTCCTGCCCCCACACAGAGTGAACCCCTCTCTCCTGCTCCTTCCTGACCCCAAACAAACCCCAGGCACAATCTCCTGTTATCTCCTGCTCCCTCCAATCCCATTTCCCAAGGGCTCCCTGCCCTGGATCAATTATTAACTCCAAAAACCTCATCCCTCCCTTCCTCCTTAGTGTCCCCACATTATTTTTCTGCTGCACACTCCTCTCCCAATCCTCTGGTTTTTATCCCCATCATCTCTGCTCAGTCTCGCTGTCTCGTCCTCCCCGCTTCCAATTTCTTGCACCAAATTGGAAATCTCTTTTATGACACTTCCTTTACTGAGGCAAATCATGGAAGCTGAGATTTGCATGACTCCCTCTAATATCCCAATTTGGGCTGGAATAACAATAAGCACCCTCATTATTATTCTGGCTCCAGGCAATTCCAGATCCAGGTGTATTTTGAGCAGCAGTCACACAGCACGGAGCTTCTGCTGCATCTCCAGCTGAAAACTCACTGCTAGCTAATGAAGCATCCCCAAAATAATTTAACATAAATTAATATTAAAAGTTTTCGTGCAGCAGGCTGCGGTTTTTTTTTTGCCTCTCAGCAAAAGCACTTTTCCAGGATTTACAGCTCTTCCTGTGCAGTTTCCAAATCCAACTGTTTAGGAGCTGCACTTGCATATCAGCGATGGAAAATGAGAATTTTTGGGTGTTAAAGCTGCACTGAACTGTTCAATCCTCCCCCCAAAAAATGCACAAGGCCGACGGTGCCGAGCATGGAATGAAAATTCAGCTGGAAAACTCAAGGAATAGCAAGGAGCTGGGATGGGAGGGAGTGGATTTGGAATATTTCAGCAGGACTGAAGGGACCTGAGGAGCATTCTGTGACAACACCTTGCTGCAGCCAGCTCTCAGGACATGGAGCCAGTGGGGACTCACCTCCCAGCCCATCCTGTGCCAAAAAATTCCCATGGTGGCAGCCCCAAAACTCCTCCACAAATGGACACAAAAAATTCCTGCCTGACCCCATTGTGGCAGCCTCAAAACTTCACACATGGACACAGAAAATTCCCATGGTGGCAACCCCATAACTCTTCCATGAATAAACATAAAAATTCCCAAGGTGGCACCCCAAAACTCCTCCACATACCAACACAAAAAATTCCTGCTTGACCCCAAAACTCCACACATACACAGGAAATTCCCATCATGGAAGCCTCAAAACTCCTCCACAAATGGACATGAAAAATTCCCATGGTGGCAGCCCCAAAACTCCTCCACACCCAGACACAAAAAATTCCTGCCTGAACCCATTGTGGCAGCCTCAAGACTTCACACATGGACACAGAAAATCCCCATGGTGACAGCCCTGAAACTCCTCCACAAATGGACACAGAAAATTCCCATGGTGGCAACCCCATAACTCCTCCATGAATAAGCAAAAATCCCATTGTGCCAGCCCCAAAACTCCACAGGTGGACACAGAAAATCCCCATGGTGACAGCCCTGAAACTCCTCCACAAATGGACATAAAAATCCCCATTGTGGCAGCCCCAAAACTCCACAGGTGGACACAGAAAATCCCCATGGTGACAGCCCTGAAACTCCTCCACAAATGGACATAAAAATCCCCATTGTGGCAGCCCCAAAACTCCACAGGTGGACACAGAAAATCCCCATGGTGACAGCCCTGAAACTCCTCCACAAATGGACATAAAAATCCCCATTGTGGCAGCCCCAAAACTCCACACATGGACACAGAAAATTCCCATCATGGAAGCCTCAAAACTCCTCCACAAATGGACATGAAAAATTCCCATGGTGGCAGCCCCAAAACTCCTCCACACCCAGACACAAAAAATTCCTGCCTGAACCCATTGTGGCAGCCTCAAGACTTCACACATGGACACAGAAAATCCCCATGGTGACAGCCCTGAAACTCCTCCACAAATGGACACAGAAAATTCCCATGGTGGCAACCCCATAACTCCTCCATGAATAAGCAAAAATCCCATTGTGCCAGCCCCAAAACTCCTCCATGAATAAACATAAAAATCCCATTGTGGCAGCCTCAAAACTTCACACCTGGACACAAAAAGTCCCCATGGTGGTAGCACCAAAACTCCACTTATGGACACAGAAAATTCCCATTGTGGCAGCCCCAAAACTCCTCCATGAATAAACATAAAAATTCCCATGGTGGCAGCCCCAAAACTCCCCCATGAATGAACATAAAATTCCCATATTGGCAGCCCCAAAACTCCACACATAGACACAGAAAATTCCCATTGTGGCACCCCAAAACTCCTCCACACCTGACACAAAAAACTCCTGCCTGACCCCATGGTGGCAGCCCCAGCTTGGGCTGGTGCCTCTGGAAGTTTGGGAATCCCGGGAATTCTGCACCCAGCAGCTGCAGCTCAGGATCCCAGGCTGGCATTCCAAAGGGAGCTGGGAATGTGCAGCCTCAGTAAAAGCAGTAAAATCGTGCTGAGGGCCCCAGGAGCTCAGAAAAAACGTGGCCAAGTGAGGGAAAATCCGAAAATTTTGACCCTTGGCTGAGAGGGAATAAAGAGAACACTCCAAGGTCTCCTCCCTCCTCACCCTTTCCTGTCGATCTGCACGAGCCCAGCAGGTGAAAAATGGGAGAAAAATGAGGAATTAGAGCTCCCAATTCCCACCCTCTCCTTGTGAGCAGCAGGCAAGCACAGCTCGAAGGTTTCATCACCTTACAGAGGTCAGGAAATGGAATTTATTCAGAAATTCCATTTTCTGACCCGAGAAAAATCCCCCTGGTTCCTGCATTTCTGTGTGTAGGGAGTAAAATCCATGAAATATTTAACAGGGCAGACTTGCCATAAAAAAATAAAATAAAATAAAAGAATTATTCAAAAATATCAAAACATGTTACTTCAATGAGATTGAAACATCCCTCCTGATGAATGTTTAAAGTAAAAATCACTTCCCCATTAGAATAATAAAAGTCAAAACTAAACAAGAACATCCAAACCAAGTGTTTTGACATTATTGAAAGGAAACAAGTTGACATGAATCTTTCACAGCTTCTCCCTCAAATATTATTCATAAAGGGGGAAAATTTTTTTTTAACAAAACGGTGTTTTCTGAGGGAAAATGTGGCAGCAGGAATTTTGCAGAGTTCTTTGTGCTTTTTTTTTGGGTGGTGGGTGGGAAATTGGGTGAGGAATGAGAGCAAAGCCTCCCCCAGACACCCTGCAGGCTCCCCAAAGCCAGGCTGCCCCTCTGTGGGGATTCCTGCTCCTGCCTGGCTCATTCCAGGGGGAAATGAGGAGTTCTGGAGAAAATGAGGAGTTTTGGAGCTGCCAGCAAGTCAGGAGACCCCAAATTATGAGACAGAAAAATCCCACAGATTTCTGAGACTGAGAAAATCCCATAAATCTGTGAGACTGAGGAAACCCCATAAATTTCTGAGACTGAGGAAATCCCACAGATTTCTGAGACTGAGGAAACCCCAAATTTGTGAGACTGAGGAACCCCCAAATCTGTGAGACTGAGGAAATCCCACAGATTTCTGAGACTGAGAAAATCCCATAAATCTGTGAGACTGAGGAAACCCCACAGATTCCTGAGACTGAGGAAACCCCAGCTCCCAGTCAGGAAAGACTCAGGAAAATATTTTACCTCACCCACAACATTTTGTACTTAAATGAACTCAGCCTAATTAATTAAAGCTAATGGTGTCAGGCAGGAATTTGCAGGAATCAAGAGCAGGATGTTTCTGGTGCCTTTGAGTTTTTGCCTCTGAGAATGAACAAAAATGGGATTATTTCCTTGCAACCCACAGGTTCTGACCCCAGGGAAGGGGTGGAATCCCAAAAACCAGTCTGGGATTCCCTGAGGGAGGGAAAAATGGATCTGAAGAGGACACACAAGAAGGAGGGGATGAAGTAAAAGCACAAAGCCCTTCCTGCCTCTCCCCAGCAGAGCAGAGCAAGCCAGGCTTTGCTAGGACCAGCATCACCCCAAAATCATAAAACCAGAGCTGAGCTTTGGGAAGAGAACCCTGGCAGAGCTCAGCTAAGCTCAGCTCAAAGCCTTTCCTCAGAGCTCAGGCTGGTGACACACTCAGCCCATCCCAAATTCACTTTTAATTTAAAGGCAAAGCAGAGAAGGGGTGGAAACCTGACAGCACAGGGGGCAGGAGATGCAGGACCTAAAAAAAACCAAACCCAGGCCTGGATTTCCACCTGGATAATTGGCAAAAGAGCTGCAGGAAGCAGCAGCTCATCCCAGCTAAATTTTGGGGAAAAAAACCCAACCCTTTATTTCTTCTGTGGCTGAACCAGAGTTGATTCCAAGCAGTGGCATAAAAGTAAATCAATCGTATCAATTGCTGGGGGAAAGATGAAAAAGTTTGATGAAAAGCACAAAAGGGCAGGGGAGGAAATCTCCAGCTGAGCCCTGCAGAGCTCCTGAGCCTCTCCAGCACCGTGGGGCTCAGTGCCAGCCCTGCCCAGCCCAAGCCTGGCTCAGCACCCCCTGACAATAACCAGCTTTAATCATCCCCTGCCTGCAGCAGGGGGGCTCAGGGCACAGACTGACTCAGCTCCTGCCCAATTCCAGCAGAAATCCAAATTCCATTACTGTGGGAGGGTCCAGGAATGTGGGTTTGATTTGAGATTCTGGCTCTCTATTAAAGCGACACAACGGCGAATGAAATTTTGGCTTTGTTCTGGTTTTTGGTGGTTCTGTTCTTACCACAGGGATTGAGCAAATTAATTTGCTTTTATGCTGTTGGTTGGAATAAACTCTGGTTGATCAGTAGGAGAAATAAGGGTTGTTTTTTTTTTTTTGAGGCTTCAGTCCACTGATGGGGACTATCCCTCAGAAGGAGGAGATTATGGGAGTCTGGATCTTTGGTCAATCCTAAATTTCTCAGGAACTTCTCAAAAATGTGGCCTGAAGGAATCCTTTATTCCAGCTGTTGCAATGGGCTGGGAATTCTACAAGAATATTCTGATGGATGGGGAAGGCCCCAGCTCCAGGGGAAGGTGTTTTCCCAATAAATCTCCCAGGATTAAAGGAAAAGAGGGAGAAGAGAAGCCCCCCTGGAAGGACTGGAGCCCTCTCCCAAAAATTCCAGCATCCCTCAGCTCTGTGCAGTGGGGAGGAAGGAGAGGATCCTCCAGGAAAGTGGAGTTTAATCCAAATTCCTTCTGGCAATAAATAAAAAATAATCCCCAGCTATTATTTATTATGATGAAAAAAAATCTGTTCATGAGGATAAAAATTGGGATTGGAGATTTGGGAGTTGGGAACATCAACGAGCCAGAGCTGAGCTGAGCATCAACGCTGCCACCCTGCTTTAGCCAGGCTGCAAACAGGGACAGCCAAGGAAACACCTTCAAAATGAAAATTGTGCACTGGGGGCCTGAAAATCCAGAGCTGAATGTTCCCCCTGGACACTTCCAGCAGCTCCCAGGGAGACTTTCCCCTCCCAATTTCCTTATTTTTGCCAACACCAGTGACAACTGCAAACACCCAAGCTTAGGCCAGACTCGAGCTCTCCCATCTTGCTGCAGCCCAGGAGTTGATTTGAGAAAAAAAATCCCAATATTAACTTTAATTTCACCTGGAACAGCCCAGCCTAGTCCCAGTTCAAAGTGATGACAGCAGTGATCTGCTGGGACCATGGATTCCCCCATCCCATCCCATCCCATCCCATCGGCACAATCTGCTGCTGCCAGCTGAAATTCCCAACTTTTTTCCAAAAAAACCAGCTGAAAACTCAACAGGACAGCCCCACCCAGCCAACTGGGATGGGAAAGGAAGCAGGGAAAAAAAACCCCAACCCTGCAGAGCTTCGATTTCTTTACAGGAGCTGCCTCTTCTCCCAAATCCCTGCACTTGGACAGTGCCTGACCCCTGGGGAAAGGATTCCTCTGGAAAAGGGATTCCTGCTCCTTTGGGAAAAGGGGCAGTGGGAGGGAGGAGCCTGGGTTTTACCTTCATAGGTGGCTTTGAAGCCCAGCAGGTTGCTGACACTGTCGGTCTGGAAGAGGAGCCACATCTGGTGCTGGGTGCTGACGATGAGGTCGGGCACCGTGGTGCCCGTCAGGCTGCAAAAATAATAAAAAACCAGCAAATCAGCAGCCTGCAAGTGGCCTCAGAGACACCCACCCACCCATAAAGCCTCTGCAGTAATGCAGGGAAATGAGGAATTAATTAAGAGTCACCCAAAAAAAAAAGCTGGGGGATTTTTCATGCCTGATGAAAAACCCGCTGGTGTTCTGCGTTTCGCCCCAACAATGAATCTCCTCCACCACCCCTGCTGCAATAATTACAATTCTCTGCCATGGTTGTAAGAGATCACCCAGCAGCCAAAGGAATTGTTTCCCTGCTCGCTGAGGCAAAACATCAGCAAACAAATAAAAACTCCCAGAAGCCAAAAGTGTGCCCTGACTGACTGACTCCTCTGAACTGCCCTCGCAGCAGGTCCAGCAGCATAAAAAAATGACTTTCCACCCATTCCCTGCTCTGTTTGTGCCTTGAGAGAAACTTCTGCAAGGCTCTAAAAATTAAAAAGAAGCCCCAAATCTGCTGAATGCCCTGAGAGCCACAAATCCCAGCTCTGCCTTCCCCTCAGCATCCTCCCGGGGGGCTGAGGGGATGTGGGGGAATGTCACTGCTCTCTCCCCATTAATGAGGCTCATTCAGCCTCTGGGATTAATTGTGGTTGAACACAGCTTTGGAGCTTTATCCCCCCACCCACAGGAGCAGCTTTTCCACAGGAGATGCCCACGTGGAGCTCAGCTCCTTCCCTCCCCTGGAAACGGGAGCAGAATTTGTGTGGGCAGGGTGATTATTGCAGCAGCAGGGCTGTTGTGTTGCCTGTGTTTAATGTTGTGATTATCCTGTTTCTGCTGAGGTATTCTCTGTGAGAAACTCAGAAATGAAGTGGGGAGAGGCGAGGAGGGGTTTTTTATCTTTTCTGTGGTGTTTAAATAAATCCAAATTCATCCCTGTGATGGGTTGGGCCTGGCCAGAGGTGGAACAGCAGCACTTGAGAGGCTCCTGGATGAAATGAAACCCAACAGAAGAGGGACATGGAATTGCTGGAGCAAGGCCAGAGGAGGGATGTGAAGCTGGTAAAGGGGCAGGATCCTGGCTGGGAGAGCTGGGAATGCTCAGCTGGAGCAGAGAAGGGCGAGTGGAGACCTCCCAGGAGAGCTGGAGAGCCTGGACACAGGGCAGGGCTTCCAACTGGGAAAGGGGACAACTGGGAGGGCTTTGGGGAAGGAATTCCTGGCTGAGAGGGCACAGGGTGCCCAGAGAAGATCCCTGAAGTGTCCCAGGCCAGGCTGGGAGCAGCCTGGCACAGAGGGGGGTGTCCCTGCCATGGCAGGGGGGCACTGGGTGGGCTTTGGGAGCCTGTGACAGCTCCCAGGGCTGTCACCCACCTGCACAGGTGACATGAGCTCTGCTCCCTGCAGTGCCAGGGATGTGGGAGCAGCCTGGCCAGCACAGCCCTGTGCTCCCCTGCCAGAGATGCCCCCAGGACAGGGCCCCCCACCCTGGAAAGCCCAGGGAGCTGCTCCTGCAGTGCCAGCACTGCTCTGCCTGCTCTGTGATTGCCCTGACTTGCAGCAGGAGGTTCATTGATCTCAAGGTGCTGCTAAATGAAGAAGTGATCTGGTTTTAGTGCCTGTTCTGTATCCCAGAGATGTCCAGGAGTGTTATTGTGGAGTCTTGGTTTATTTATTGAAGCAGCAGCCAGGCAGGAATGAGGAAAACTCCAAGAGGAAAAAAAACCTGCAGGACAAAGTGCTTCAAAGCTCTCTGCAGCCTTTGCCACCCTGCTTTTAACAAAGCTGGGTGATTGAGTTGGGGGCTTGTTACTTCAGGAACCCAAACTCCTCCTGCAAGTCAGGAAGCTCAGCCTGACAATCTGCTCTGGTCCCATTTTCCAGGCTTGGGAATGAGCCTGGAAGCACAAATGGAACTTCCCAGGGCTGGACCTGCTGCTGGGCAACTGCACTCGAGTGCAGCCCCTGATTGCAAAGGCAGCAGGGCTGAGCTGCTCAGCTGCCAAGGAGAAGCCAAGAGCAGGGAGAAAACTGAGATTACTGCCTTTGACAGGAGCCTCTGCATTTTGATTCTTCCAAAGAAAGCTCACTTTGTATCCAGGTATTATTGCTGAGCTGTGAATCCAGCTGAGAGTGGGAAGAAAACTCTGGAAAAAGCACCCATGGACTTTCAAGCACATTAATTAGCCCCGTGGTCTTCATTATTTTCAGTTCATCCTCCCAGATTATTAACAAAACAAAAAAAAAAATCCCTGGCAGATTAGCACCAGGAATTTACTGAGAACTTCCTGAGAAAAGATTCCAGGCACTGCACCTTGCTCAGTCCCAGATATTCCAAATTTGCATCAGCAAAGTGCTGAGGAGATAACAGAGAGTGGGGAAAAAATCCCATGGAATGATTAAAATCCAATCTAGGGAAAATCTTTGTAGGTTTTAGGCATGGAAAAAAAGGATGGAATAGGGAAATCATGTCAGGAATCTCTTCCAAACTGCTGAGGTTTTCAGGTTGTGACCAGGCAGCTGTGAAATGTTCTGGGAGCCCTGAATTAGAGCTGTGCAATGATCACATCCAAAATTCCAAAAGCCCCATCCCAGCCTGGGGCTCCTGGCCAAGCATCACCCCTGCAACAAAACCCCAGGGGAAAAAAAATTTGGGAAAGACAAGGAAATGGGAGGCCGTGGAAAAACAAGATGAAGAAGGGTAAAATACACTGAATTTCTCCCCCAGTTGTCAGAGCACAACGGCTTTGCTGGGTTTGGAGAGGCCTGGAGGGAAGGCAGGACCATCTGCACATCCCTGAGCTGAAGGAACCTCCCCAGAAAATGGGATTTGTCAGCAAAGGATGCAAAAATCCCAAATGCACAAGCCTGGTTTCCCCAGAAATGTCCCCTCGGTGTGGAGGGCTGGGGCTGTCCCCCCCAGATTTGGGATTTGCAGCTGGGAATGATGGAGAGGGAGGGACCCAAAGAGCCCCTGGGGGTTTTTCCAGCTTTTTGCTGCTCCCTGGAGAGCTCAGCCTCCCCCCCAGGGGAGGGAAGCACAAAGGGGAGAATTTTGTGTGCCCAGAAGTGAGAGGCAGCCCCACCTGGGCAGGGGGATGCCCTAAGAACTGTAAAAGGGCAGCAGAGCCCTCAAAAAAACAAACCAAAAACCCCTAAAATATCCCTTAAAAGAGGAGCCCAAAAATAACCCCTAAAAAACCCTAAAAAATCTCTTAAAAGGGGGAGAGAGACCCAAAAACCCCCCAAAAATCCCTTAAAAGGGGGAGAGAGACCAAAAAAAAACTGTAAAAGGGGAAAAAAAACCCCAACCTAAAAAATCCCTTAAAATGGGGAAAAGAGACCCAAAAAATAACCCCCAAACCACTAAAAATAACTGTAAAAGGGCAGGAGACCCCTCAAAAAAACCTAAAAAAAAATTCTTAAAAGGGGGAAAGACCCCAAAAAACCCCCACACCCCAACCCCCCTAAAAATCCCTTAAAAGAGGGGGAAAGCCCCCAAAAGAAATCCTAAAAAAATAACTGTAAAAGGGGGAGAAAGACCCTAAAAAAATCCCTTAAAAGGGTGGGAAGGAAAAAAAAAATCCCCAAAACTCCAAATGCAAGCAGGAGGGGAAGGAGGGATTTGTCCTTGTGGGGTAAAACCAGAACTGAGAGGGAAAAGAAACAACGGGGAGGATTTCACTGATTGATGAATGGGGAAAAAAAAAAAAAAGATATTTGCCTTTACAAAGTGTAGGTTTGCTGGGAAATTAAATTTGATATTGAAAGGTGAGAGGAACAACGGGAGAATAAATTCCCTAAGAATTAAAGATTAAAGGAGGGTTGTACATCAGAGGGAATCTCAGGGCACTCTGTGCCTCTCCAGTGCCTCAGTGGGGAAAAAGAGAGGGAAATTGGGATAAAAAGGAGGGAAATCCTCCAAAAAATCAGAGAGAATGCCCCATGGGCTCTGCCTTTATTGGGATAAAGTCACAGCTCTCTGTTGTCCCTGAAAATAAACCTGATTTGTTTTAGTGTAATGGAGTCAGCTCTCATGAATTGTGAGATAAACCATGTTTGCATTCCTTGGTGAAAATATTTCACCTGCTGGACTTCTCCAGTGAGCAGTGGGGATGGAGAGGTGGGAACTGCTCTGTCCAATCTCACTGCCCAGAAACTGAGAGATACAAAATCAACAATAAACTGGGGAGTTCTTTTCTTTTTCTCTGCCTCAACACCTGTTGTGTGTTGCTGTGCGTTCCTCTCTGCATCACAGTGATGGATGAGAAATGAAATGGGATATTGAAAGGTGAGAGGAACAACGGGAGAATAAATTCCCTAGGAATTAAAGATTAAAGGAGGGTTGTACATCAGAGGGAATCTCAGGGCACTCTGTGCCTCTCCAGTGCCTCAGTGGGGAAAAACAGAGAGGGAAATTGGGATAAAAAGGAGGGAAATCCTCCAAAAAATCAGAGAGAATGCCCTTTATCGGAATAAAATCACAGCTCTCCTCTGTCTCCTTTTTGCACCCAGCCCTGCGGGGTCTGGGGTTCATTTTCTGCCAGCCTGCAGTTGTTACTCACACATAAAGCACAGATTTCTGGTCCCCGACCTGGCCTCCATCCCCCACTGTCAGCGTGTCGTAGCCCCTCTCCAGCTCGAACTCCTCGAAGGTGAGTTTGATCACCTGCCAAAGACACGGCCCAATTAGCACAATGACCACAATTAGCACAATTAACGCCAAGCCCTGCCCTGCCCTTGGATGNTTTATCGGAATAAAATCACAGCTCTCCTCTGTCTCCTTTTTGCACCCAGCCCTGCGGGGTCTGGGGTTCATTTTCTGCCAGCCTGCAGTTGTTACTCACACATAAAGCACAGATTTCTGGTCCCCGACCTGGCCTCCATCCCCCACTGTCAGCGTGTCGTAGCCCCTCTCCAGCTCGAACTCCTCGAAGGTGAGTTTGATCACCTGCCAAAGACACGGCCCAATTAGCACAATGACCACAATTAGCACAATTAACGCCAAGCCCTGCCCTGCCCTTGGATGCCCGAGCAGCTTCCAAGAGCATCAAAATCGCCAGCACAGCCCAAAATTTATTTATTTTTGTATTTCAGGTGGTTTGACTCGCCTCTGCTTCATCTCCTGTTTGCCCAGGTGACTCCACTGATGTCGAAATTTGCCTTTTCCCACTTTTCCCTTCCCCAGTTCTGGAATTCTGGAGGTGGATTTGGATGTGCATGGGGTCTTTTACTTTGTGCCTCAGGAAATTCTCCTGCTTGGTGCTCAGAGCAGGAGAGAATCTCTGGATTTATGGGAATTGTCTCCACACAATCCTCAGCATCACCACCTCCCTGTTCCCTCTTTTTTCCTCTCCCACTCCACCCAAATTTGGATTTTTGCATCATTTAGGAGCAGAACTCCCAGGGAAGTTTGTGCTCCAAGGCTCTCAGCTGCTTTGGCATCTCTGCTTTTCAAATCCAATTTAGGGGGCAGAGTCCTTAACCCAGCCTGGGACAGGCTGAACAAACAGAAAAAGAAGAGATTAATTAAATTAAATTAGAATTTCACATCCCCCACCAGCAGAAATCAATAGAGTTTTGTTTCTTGGACTCTCTACCTGACCAGGAAAAATAAAAAGCACAAAACCCACTCGAATACACGAGCCCTTTGTAAATACATTCCATTTCCCGACTTTTAACAGATTAAATCACCCAACGTGGGTTGATGCTTCTTTCAGCTGCTTCACACAACACAAAATTCGCCAAAAGTCACCAAGAGAGTCACAGCTCTGGGGTCACTTCCCCCCTCAGTTTGGGGCAGGGAACCCAAAAAAGCCCAGAAACCCCAAAATCCTGCTCTTGTCCTTTCTTGGTTTTTTTTTATAAGCAGCACCTCCTGCAAAACGTGAGCAGGTGTGGATTCCCAGGGGGATTAAAGCCCCGAAATTCAACCCAAAATTAAAAAAAAATTTGGTTTCTAGAGTTCAGGCTGAGCTGTCCTGTTGTTTCCTTTTCTACAGATGAGCAGGGTATTTTTCAATGCACTGAAAATTAAATTTGGAGCTTTCAGCCGTTGTGAAGAGAGGGTTTTTTCCCCAGGAGCCTGGGTGAGGCTTCAGACAACTTTAATTTGTGCCCAGTACCCAAACATTGACCTCTGCAGGCTACAGGAGCCTGAGATGCTGGGATAATGTAATTAATGCAGAGAGCACCGAGCTGCAGATCTGCACACAGCACACTCCAAGGAGCTGCATCCCGACCCTAATTAAACAACTAATTACATCCTACCCCACTCAAGACTGCAACCTCGTGGCACAAGATTTGGATGGTGAATATTGGATTTATTTACCCACTTCCCTGGTTTTTTTTTGTTGGTTTTTTTTTTCTCTGAAAACTGGAAACTTAATTAATGTAATCCAATTATTTAATGATTTGTTGAACAGCCACCAGCACCCCCAAACCTGGAGCTGCTGAAGTGCCAGGGAGCAACCAGCAAAGCCAGGAAAATGGGATGGGGCTCCTGATTCCCAAAGTGCCACCAGAGTGATTGGAAGTTCAGTCACATCCCGAGGAGAAAATTCCACAATAATTCTCTCCAGGAGAGCAGCAGCTCCTGCAGTTCTGCCCTGAAGCTTTACAAGCACATTCCTCATTTCCCTGCTCCTCAGGCTCCAGAATTTCCCCCTCCACTTGGTTTAAATCATCCCCTTTCCCTCCATCAGCTTGGACATGGCTTTTTTTCGGCTCCAGGTGGGAATAACCCCAGGAGAACCCTCACCCAGCACCATCCATTATGTCAAAAAGGGCCAGAAATAGCTTTTATGCAAATTCCCCAATTATCATATGCATTCCTCAGCTCCCCAGTGATTTCTTTCCCCTCTGTGGTTGGAATTAATTCCCAGGGCACCAAAAAAAAAAAAAAAAAAAAAATCTGAATATCCCCCAAATAGTTTTGATGTCCCTGCTCTGCACAGGAAATAATCCCAGTTTGTCAGTGGGGAGGCCTTTGCTGCAGAATTCCCAGGAATTCTGGGATTTTGGGGCTCTGAGCTCGAGGTTCTTTGCCAAAGAGAGAGCAGAGCCCTGGCACATGGGGCCTAAATTCAGCTCAGACATTTCACATCCAGACAAATTCAAACTCATCCAGAAGTATCCAGAAGCATCCAAAGCACATCCAGACACGTCCAGACACATCCAGAACACTTCCAGAAACATCCAAAGCACTTCCAAACATTTCCAGCCACATCCAGAAATGTCCAGAAACATCCAAACACATCCAGAAATGTCCAGAAACATCAGACACATCCAGAACCTTTCCAGACACATCCAGGACATCCAGACAGATTATCCAGAAACATCCAGGCACTTCCAAACACATCCAGAAACATCCAGATACTTCCAAACACATCCACAAGTATCCAGAAGCATCCAAAGCACAGCCAGACACTTCTAGAACACTCCCGGACAAATCCAGACACATCCAGAACCTTTCCAGACACATCCAGAACCTTTCCAGACACATCCAGAAATATCCAAAGCACTTCCAAACATTTCCAGCCACATCCAGAAACATTCAGACATATCCAGAAACATCCAAGCACATCCAGACATATCCAGAAACATCAGACACATCCAGCTATATTATCCAGAAAAATCCAGGCACTTCCAAACACATCCAGAAGTGTCCAGAAGCATCCAAAGCACAGCCAGACACTTCCAGAACACTCCCAAACAAATCCAGACACATCCAGAAACATCCAAAGCATGGCCAGAACACTTCCAGCCACATCCAGAAACATCCAGACATATCCAGAACCTTTCCAAACACATCTAGAACATTTCCAGACACATCCAGGACATCCAGACAGATTATCCAGAAAAATCCAGGCACTTCCAAACACATCCAGAAGTGTCCAGAAGCATCCAAAGCACAGCCAGACAAATCCAGACACGTCCAGGAATATCCAGACACTTCCAAATACATCCAGAAATATCCAGAAGCATCCAAAGCACAGTCAGACACTTCTAGAACACTCCCAGACAAATCCAGACACATCCAGAAACATCCAAAGCACAGCCAGAAATGTCCAGACACCTCCAAACACATCCAGAAATATCCAAAGCACTTCCAAACATTTCCAGCCATACCCAGAACCTTTCCAGACACGTCCAGGACATCCAGACAGATTATCCAGAAACATCCAGGCACTTCCAAACACATCCAGAAGTGTCCAGAAGCATCCAAAGCACAGCCAGACACTTCCAGAACACTCCCAGACAAATCCAGACACATCCAAAGCACTTTCAAACATTCCCAGCCACATCCAGAAACATTCAGACACATCCAGACATGTCCAGAAATATCCAGTAACATCCAAACACATCCAGAACACTTCCAGAAACATCCAAAGCACTTCCAAACATTTCCAGCCACATCCAGACATGTCTCCAATTTTCCCAGAGCTCCCTGGAACAGGACCTGACCCAAAGAGCACTGGAGCCAATAAATGAGATTACAGCCACCTCAGCAGCTCCAGCTCAGCCACAGAATTCTCCTTCTTCCCAAGAATTTGACAGAGATGAGAAGGAATTCATCCCCAGTCCTCCCCTCAGCCAGGCTGGGGTGGGAAATGCTGGGAGAATAAATCAAGGGAGGAGAAATGTGCCCTGAGGGACAAGCAGGGAGAGCTGGGCTTTCCATCCCTGCTCCAGGAGAGCTTCTCCCACCTGTGAATTAAACTTCCAGCATCAAACACCTAAAACCCCTTCAAAAACGGACATGAATTAATTGAAATTATTTATCATTTCCCAGGAAAAGGCAGTGGGATCTCCAATCCATATTTCAGGGTAGGCTGGAGCACAACCTGCAGCTCCTGCTGAGGAATCTCTGATGCTGGGAAGTCACTGATCCAGCTGGGAAGTTTTGAAATGAATGGATTTGACCAATTCCAATCCCCTTTATGATTTTGGGAGGGATCAGGACAAGCAGGGAGAGCTGTGGCCTTCCCACAGGAGCTGGGGCTTTTCTTCCCTGCTTCAAGAGAGGTTTCCCTCCTTGTAAACAACACTGAAACACCTAAACCCAAAACCCCATTAAAAACAGGATATTAATTAAATTAAACTATTTATAATTTCCCTCCTTGTAAACAACACTGAAACACCTAAACCCAAAAACCCCTTAAAACCAGGATATTAATTAAATTAAACTATTTATAATTTCCAAGGAAAAGGCAATGGGATCTCCAATCCATATTTCAGGGTAGGCTGGAGCACAACCTGCAGCTCCTGCTGAGGAATCTCTGATCCCAGCTGGGAAGTTGTAAAATGAATGGATTTGACCAATTCCAATCCTCTTTATGATTTAGGAAAGGATCAGGACTTGCAGATTCTGTGTTTGCTACGACTCAGGTTTCAAAGCTGAGGAGAGGGAAGAGGAGAAACTTCCTCTAAGCAGAAATTCCCATGGGAAAATGAGACAGTTTCCAGAAGAGGAGCTTCTCCTGCCCCACTGCTGCTGGAAAAGCAGGAAAACTTTGGGCACAGCACTGGCACAAAAGCAAAGGAACAGAAGATTAGACCTGAACATCCACCACAAGAGGGTCAGTGAAACACTGGGCACAGCCCAGGGCTGTGTTCTGCTCAGGATTTTCATCTCCTCCTTCCTGATTTATAGCAGGAAACACAAATGGAATTGTTATCCTACAAAACACCCAGGAAACAGCAGCACCCAGCTCTGCAGCCACTGTTCTACCCACACAAAACCTGTGTGTTGGTGAGTTTTGGAGAATAAAATGTAAAAAAAATAAAAAGGAAAGGATGAAACACCCTCCAGAGCCTGAGCTGTGCTGAATTCCAGCCCGTGGATACCCTGGGAACACTCCTGGGGTTATCAACCACTAAATCCCCCCAATAAACTAGCACTGAAAAATCTCCTGGTTCCACACTTGGCTCTCCCAAAATCCAGATTTTGTGCAGCCACCCCATGGGTAATGACAGCCCTGAGCCACAACCTGCCTGGGAAGGGGAATTTGGGGATATTCCTCACTAAAATCCTCCTCCCCCAGAGATCTGGGCTGGTTGAAGGTTTAGGCTGAGCTCAGCAAAGCTCAGAACTCTCACAGTTCCTGTGGGAGGGGAGGGAAAGCAGGATCCCAGCAGAGCTGCCAGCACTTCCTAAGAATTCCCAGAAAAAAACCCCAAAACCCAGCGATCCTGTGAGGTTCCCCCTGCAAAAGGCAGGAGCCAAGGGGCAGGGATGTGCAGAGGCAAGGGGGAAGAAATGGGAGCCTGGAGCCCTGGCAGGCTCAGGATTCACCCAGAATTGATGGGAGGATGTTTGCACAAACCCTGTCGCCTTCTGAGAGCAGGGATTCTGGAGCAAAGGAATTCCTGGGCTGCTCCAGATCTGGAGGAGAAGCAAGGGATTGGAAAAAGCTGTGAGGGCACCAAATGCTGCCCTCAGCTCCATTCCCACTGCCAGGGAAAACGGGCAGGGATGGATTCCCAGGGCTGGGCACACCTTGTTCTCTCCCCACACACCTCTACAGAAAGGTACTGAAACTTATAACCGAGCAAAAACGTGAAAAAATTTAAAATATTTTAAAAAATAGCACGAGCTAGACCCAAACTGGGGGCTGAAAGCTTGCTGGGTGAGAACCAGCCACAAAAAAAGGGGAAAAAAAAAATCCACATTCCTGGCACAGCCTCCCTGCCCTGCTGGGCTGCTCGGGCACCTCCCTGCACACGGGATATCAAAGGGGCTTCGATTACAAATAATTACACTCACTTTTAATTACAGCCCTTAACAGAAGGAGAGCCCCGCGGGGAGGGAAGGGCAGGGATTGAAAGGGCTGGGAACGCAGGGAGGAGCCGGTGTGGGGACAGGAGCGGAGCCTGAGGGGCTGAGCAAAGCTCGGAGGGGAGGGAGAGGGGCTGGGAAAGGATTCCCGGGGGCTGGGAAAGGATTCCCGGGGCTGGGAAAGGATTCCCAGAGGAGGGAGAGGGGCTGGGAAAGGATTCCTGGGGCTGGGAAAGGATTCCTGGGGCTGGGAAAGGATTCCCAGGGGAGGGAGAGGGGCTGGGAAAGGATTCC
>VXBS01002974.1:40639-66245 GCA_013400255.1 Sitta europaea
CTGGGAAAGGATTCCCGGGGCTGGGAAAGGATCCCGGGGGAGATGAGGCTGGGAAAGGATTCCCAAGGGAGCTGGGACTGGGAAAGGATTCCCGGGGCTGGGAAAGGATTCCCAGGGAAGCTGGGGCTGGGCAGGGATTCCCAGAGGACCTGGGAAAGGATTCCCAGGGAAGCTGAGAAAGGATTCCCAGGGAAGCTGGGGCTGGGAAAGGATTCCCGGGGGAGCTGGGGCTGGGAAAGGATTCTCAGGGCTGGGAAAGGATTCCGGGGGAGATGGGGCTGGGAAAGGATTCCCAGGGCTGGACAGGGATTCCCAGGGAAGCTGGAAGTGGCCGAGGCCAAGGTGGAGGGGGCTTGGAGCAGCCTGGGACAGTGGAGGTGTCTGGAGATGCTTGGAAGTGTCTGGAAGTGTTTGGATGTTTCCGGACATGCATGGATGTGTTTGGAAGTGTCTGGATATTTCTGGATGTGTTTGGAGGTGTCTGGCTGTGCTTTGGATGTGTCTGGATGTGTCTGGATTTGTCTGGGAGTGTTCTGGAAGCATCTGGCTGTGCTTTGGATGTTTCTGGATACTTCTGGATGTGTTTGGAACTATCAGGATGTTTGGGATGTGTTTGGAAGTGTCTGGATAATCTATCTGGGTGTCCTGGATGTGTTTGGAATGGTTGTGGATGTGTTTGGAATGGTTGTGGATGTGTTTTGAAGCATCTGGATGTGTTCTAGATAGTTCTGGATGTGTCTAGAAGAGGTCTGCGTGTTTCTGGATTTTTTTTCCAGGATGTTTCTGGATGTGTTTGGCAGTGTTCTGGGTGTTCCTGGCACTGTTCTGGGTGTTCCTGGATGTTTCTGGGTGTTCCTGGCAGTGTCCTGGCAGTGCTCTGGGTGTTCCTGGCAGTGCTCTGGGTGTTCCTNTGGAGATGCTTGGAAGTGTCTGGAAGTGTTTGGATGTTTCCGGACATGCATGGATGTGTTTGGAAGTGTCTGGATATTTCTGGATGTGTTTGGAGGTGTCTGGCTGTGCTTTGGATGTGTCTGGATGTGTCTGGATTTGTCTGGGAGGGTTCTGGAAGCATCTGGCTGTGCTTTGGATGTTTCTGGATACTTCTGGATGTGTTTGGAACTATCAGGATGTTTGGGATGTGTTTGGAAGTGTCTGGATAATCTATCTGGGTGTCCTGGATGTGTTTGGAATGGTTGTGGATGTGTTTGGAATGGTTGTGGATGTGTTTTGAAGCATCTGGATGTGTTCTAGATAGTTCTGGATGTGTCTAGAAGAGGTCTGCGTGTTTCTGGATTTTTTTTCCAGGATGTTTCTGGATGTGTTTGGCAGTGTTCTGGGTGTTCCTGGCACTGTTCTGGGTGTTCCTGGATGTTTCTGGGTGTTCCTGGCAGTGTCCTGGCAGTGCTCTGGGTGTTCCTGGCAGTGCTCTGGGTGTTCCTGGGTGTTTCTGGCAGTGTTCCTGGCAGTNTGCCCAGCCCCCAGACCCGTCTGTCCCAGCTGCTGCTCCCTGGACCCCGGGGCACAGAGCCCCTGTGTTCACCTCCCCCTCCCAGGGCCACTGGGAATTCTCCTCCTGGGGCTGAACCCCGGAATAAACTTTAAATAAATAAATATGAAATTAATGGAATTCCCTGAAATAGAGGCCTGGAATTCCCGGGAACTGTGGAATAAATAAATAAATAAATAAATATGAGATTTATGAAATTCCCTGGAATGGAATCCCAGAATTCCCAGGAACCCCGGCACAAACCCACCCATAAACATGAAATTAATGGAATTTTCTGGAATAGAATCCTGGGATTCCCATGAACCCTGGCACAAACCCACCAATAAACACGGAACCCATGGAATTCTCTGGAATAGAATCCCAGAATTCCCAGGAACCCTGGCACAAACCCACCAACAAACATGAAATTAATGGAGTTTTCTGGAATAGAATCCTGGGATTCCCGTGAACCCCAGGACAAACTCACCAATAAACACAGAAACCCCTGGAATTTTCTGAATTCCCATGAACCCCAGAATTCCCATGAACCCCAGAACAAACACACCAATAAACATGAAACCCATGGAATTTTCTGGAATAGAATCCTGGGATTCCCGTGAACCCTGGCACAAACCCACCACTGAACAGGGAACACATGGAATTTTCTGGAATAGAATCCTGGGATTCCCATGAACCCTGGCACAACCCACCACTGAACAGGGAACCCATGGAATTCTCTGGAACAGAATCCTGGGATTCCCGTGAACCCCAGAACAAATACGCCAATAAACACGGAACCCATGGAATTTTCTGGCACGATCCCGTAATTCCCGTGAACCCCAGAACAAACACACCAATAAACATGAAACCCATGGAGTTTTCTGGAATAGAATCCCAGAATTCCCATGAACCCTGGCACAAACCCACCACTAAACACGGAACCCATGGAATTCTCTGGAACAGAATCCTGGGATTCCCGTGAACCCCAGAACAAACACACCAATAAACACGGAACCCATGGAATTTTCTGTCACAACCCCGTAATTCCCGTGAACCCTGGCACAAGCCCAGCACTGAGCAGGGAACCCATGGAATTTTCTGGCACAACCCCGTAATTCCCATGAACCCTGGCACAAGCCCAGCACTGAGCAGGAGCCCCTGGCACTCTGGGGCTCGGGGACACACCTTGGCGGGGTTGAGGGCGGTGATCACCCACACGCAGTAGGCGTTGTTGTCGTACTGCACCGGGAAGTTCGGCGAGGTGATGACGCCGCTGGGCCCGCGCAGGAACGTGTCACACATCCGGGCTGGGGACACAGGGGACACTCAGAGCCAGGGACAGCGGGGGGGCCTGGGGGGCTCCCTTGGCCCAGGGGTTTGTTACAGTGGGGGATTGCGCGGTGAGGAGTGGGGGTGGCAGCGCCTGATCCTGTCAGCTCCTGATCCCAACAACCCCATATCCCATCAAGCCCTGATCCCAACAAATCTATATCCCAGCAAACCCCGATCCTGTCAACCTCTGATCCCAACAAAACTGATCCCAACAAACCCTGATCCCATCAAGCCTAGATCCATCAAACCCTGATCCCAGCAAACCTGATCCCAACCAAACCCTGATCCCAACCAAACCTAGATCCCAACCAAACCCTGATCCCAACCAAACCTATATCCCAGCAAACCCTGATCCCGACAAAACTGATCCCAGCAAACCCTGATCCCAACAAAACTGATCCCAGAAATCTCATCCCAACAAACCTATATCGCAACCAAACCGTGATCCAGACAACCCCTGATCCTGTCAGTCCCTAATCNGATCCCATTAAATCCTCTCTCAACAAACCCCGATCCCACCTCCCCTCACACCAACACCCAGCCCCTCTCTACTCCTCTCACTGATTTATTTCCTTTTCCTCCTCCTTTTTTCCTCACAAAACCCTTCCCCATCCAGGAACACCACAACTCCTTCCTGCTGTCCCCAAAAAGCCACATTCCCTTTCTTCCTGCAGATCCAACCCCCAAAGCTCTGCACAGCATTTATTAGGTCATTATTAAGTATTTATCAGCTGCTTGCCTTCTGTTCTGCTCAAAACTAAGGTGGAAACTCAGCTCTGCATCTTCAAAACATCTCAGGTAAAGGAAAAACTGGAAAAAAAGTGCTTAAGCAGGGGAAATTTTGCCTGTGGAATGCCTTTGATGTAATATTTAGCTGAAATATTCCACTAAAAAAAAATGTGGGGAAAAACATCCTGGTCCTGGAAATGCTCTCTGCTGTTGTGATGGAGCCTCGACATTAATTAATTTTTGAAGTTAATTTATTTATTTAAATTTATAATTTAATTTAGGAGATGTATTTGCACATATGGAGTCTGCAAGGTTGTTTTTTTTTTTTCTCTGTAAAAACATGGAAAAATCATCTCCTGGCCAAGCTGGGGGAATTTTGGGAATGGTTGGAAGCAGCTTAGGAAGGAGCTGAGGTCACTTATCCACCCCTGCCTCATCCTGGAGCTCCCACACCATTAATAAAAAAGGATAAATCCCATTATTTATGGATCCAGAGGGAATCTGCTGAAGATGGGGAAGCTGCAGAACTTTCCCCCAAAGTTTGCTCAGCGGGGATTATGAAATTATTGATGCCCAAAGGGGTTAAAATCTGGGACTGACTCTGGAATTTGAGAGAAACCCAATTAAAAAATTAAAAATAAAAAAAAAAAAAATGGAACAAACTGGGAGAAAAGAACAGCAGAAAGCTGAAATAAAAATCAAACTTTTCAAAAAGAAAAAAATAAAAAAGGAACCTCAAAACATGAAAATCAACAGCTAAAAAAATGAAGTTGATTCAGAGTAACAGAATAATGAAGGCAAATCCTTTCTTATCTCTTGCAGGAGGACACCATAAATTTCCTTTATAGTGTCACATATTTATGCCAAATATCCTCTTACACTGATTCAATTTATTCCAGGCTTGTTTCAAGAATTACATGGGATTCCAAAGCCCTGAAAAAATCTGCAGATGAAATTAAAGAAAAAAAAGAACTAGGAAAAAAAAAAAAAAACCAAAACCCTATTTATGATTTTAAGAGCTTTAAAGGGATTCAATTAAAAATATTACAAGTTGTTCTTTATTAGCATTACAAATATCACAATGTGACATTTCAGAGAGGGAATGGAAACAAAATGGCCAAGGGCAAAATGGGAAAAATGGGAAAAAACTCAATTCCCTGATGGCTCATGGCACAGGGTGAGGCTCCTGGGGAAGCACAGCCCCAAAATCCCACATTTCCAATTAAAAATCTCTCTCCAGCTCTGCTTTTCCAGCTTTTATTCCAGTCTTTCCTTTTCCAGGAGAAGGAGGAGAGGGGGAAAAAACCACCTGGAATGGGGAGAGGGAAGATCTTGCTCGGGTTTTACAGCCCTGGAGAGAAGGAATGCTCAGGAGAGAGGGGATTTAGGGATGGTTGGGAAATTCCTGGAAGAGTCTGATGGGAAAAGCGGGGGCAGAAACAGGGACTGAGGGATGAGGAAAGATTTAATGGGGGGTGGGGACGCCCTGGAAAAAAATTCCCAGAAAAAATCGCGGCTGCCCCATCCCTGGAAGTGTCCAAGGGCAGCCTGGGATGGGGAGGGTGCCCCTGCCCAGGCAGGATTTTCCTGAAGGCTCCTCCCAACCCAAACCCACTCTGGGACTGTGTGACCTGGCCAAGGTGAGAAAAGGGACAGCAAGGAGCTGGGAATTCCCAGAAAATCCCCAAATCCAGCCAGGCTGAGAACCCTCAGGCTGCCCCTGGATCCCTGAGAAGTCCAAGGCTGGCTTGGAGCAACCTGGGAGAGCAGAAGGGATCCTCAAGATCCCTCCCAACCCAAACCATTCCGGGGTTATCTGACCTGAGGGCAGGATGGGTGGTGGAAAAGGGACAGGATTCCCAAAAATCCCCCAACCCAGCCAGGCTGAGCCCCCTGGATCCCTGGGAGTGTCCAAGGCCAGCTTGGAGGGACAGTGGAAGGAATAGGATGCTCCTCAAGATCCCTCCCAACCCAAACCATTCCGGGGTTATCTGACCTGAGGGCAGGATGGGTGATGGAAAAGGAGTTGGGAATTCCCCAAAATCCCCAAATCCAGCCAGCTGAGCCCCCTCAGGCTGCCCCTGGATCCCTGGGAGTGTCCAAGACCAGCTTGGAGAGACAGCAGAAAGGACAGGCTGCTCCTCAAGATCCCTCCCACCCCAAACCATTCCGGGGTTATCTGACCTGAGGGCAGGATGGGTGCTGGAAAAGGGCCAGGAAGGGGCTGGGAATTCCCCAAACCCCCCAGTGCAGCCAGCTGAGCCCCCTCACCTCTGCAGACGGGCCGGTGGTCGCTCCAGGCCACGATGATGTCGCTGACTCTCTTGCAGGTGATGCTCTTGGAGCCCTGCAGGTCGTAGCCCTCGTTGCAGGAGAACTGGATGCTGGAGCCCAGCCTGGAGAGGGGACAGAGGGGCCATCAGCCCTGTGCTGCCCCGTGCAGCCCCGGATTTGGGGCCAGAGCAGCCCCTGGCCCTGCAGGCAGCAGCAGGGGGGAGCCCAGCTCTGCCTCCCCTCGCCCTGCCTGCCCCAGGGGTGACGTTCAAGCATCACAAAAATTCACAGGGGAAGCCAAAGCCCTGACCCCAGTGCCCCAAAGGCCACTGCCAGGAGGAGGGGGACACTTTGGGGTGGGAACTGGGTTCCCAGTTTCAGTGGGAATGGCATCCACAGCCCTGGGAGAGGACACGCTCAGCGTTCTTATAAAGTGGGAAAAAAATCAAAACTTCTTTATCAACTGCTGGGAGTTCTGTTCTTTACTCTGGGTTTGGATTCTGAGCCTTTGCTGGGCCAGCTGCTCCCTGCACTGGGGTAGCACAATCCAGCTTGCACTGGCTGGGAATTCATCCCGTGGAATTTAGGGACTGTTGGGAATTCCCTTTCCTCTGCCCTCCCCCTCCTCTGCTGGATTTGAGGAGAATTTGTCTGACTGGGATTCGACTGAGAGACACTTCCCGCGAGCAGAACAGCCCTGGCCAGCAAAATCAGATGAAATATTGATTCCCCACCAGCAGCTGGGGCATCCCTGCAAAGGAAAAGTGGGAAGTGGAAAGGAATAACAGCCCTGGGTTAAACTTCTTAAACCCCAATTAGCTGGCACCACATGGACCCAGGGCCAAGGAACCTCAGGCACCTCAAATTCTCTAAGGGCAGGGCCATGCTGGGGCTTGAGCTCATTTGAAAAGTAATTTTGGGTTTGGCTGTTTAGTCCAGCACACAGGGATTCTACAACCTGGATTGGGAAAGGATAAAAATACTCCAAGAGATCTTTAGAGATCCTCACGTGGAACAGCACAGAAGGGCAGGGTTTTACCAAAAACTGGGCAGGATTTTGGGAGGGGGACAGAGCCAACAGAGCCCCCCAGGGCAGGAGCACCCCCAGGGCAACCCAGGAGCTCTGCAGCATGCACAGGACACACAGAAAATGTTCTTACCTAAAATCGTTGCCTATCCTTTTGCCTCTCTCGGGAATCCCAGGGTCTGGACACAAATTATGTCCCTGGGACACACCAACCTGAGTTACTACAAAGCAAAAAACAGCACATACAGAGACAGAATTGCAACAGGAACATTCTTGCAGCAGCTGGCTTGGTGGATGTGGCGAGAAAAATGGCAACTGGGAGCTCAGAAACCTCAAAGTTGTGTTTCATTCCAGAAAAAACAACAGCTTTGGAGACAAACCCCCTGCTCAGTTACACACCCGAGTGTTTTCTAGGAAAAACCACCTGGGGACACAGTTCTACCTCTGTTCCACTACAGAAATACCTCTGGGAAAAGTTGGTTTTTTGGTTGCTTTTTTTTCATTCTGCTAAAAGACACCGATTACAGAGCCCGTTTGTGGGATTCCAGCACCACCTGCCAGGTGAGCTCAGAGCCCCCCGAGCCCAGCCCAGGCAGAGAAACCAAGGGGAAAGGCAGGAGTGGGATCCCAGGGGGAAAACCAAGCACAGAAGGAGAGGGAGAAAGGAGAGGGGGATGCCAGTCGAGGGGTTTAAAGCGAAGTCATTTAGTTGGAACATGGAAAATTTCATGGAGCAACCTCGGGAACACGCACGTGAAATCCATGGAGGGGGAGCAAGTGCCAGCCCCAGCCTCTGCCTGCCCTCCCAGCCCTGCCCAAGGCACGAGAGGGGTCAGGGGAGAACCTGGGGGGTTCCAGCCCCATTCCCAGTGGGAATTCCAGCACGCTCAGACGGGACAGAAAGGGGATTTTGTAGCGCTTGGTTCTCTTTGCACCCCAAACCACTCCACATTCCCCACCCCACCTCTGCCTCCACTGGGTTCCAGGGGAGGAAAAGCCCAATTTTATCCCAAAGGGTGACACTGAGGTGACACCAGCCTGGTTCTCACTGGCAGGCACGGGGAGAATCCACCCAGACTGGACACACACAACGCCAAGAGCCTCCAAAATTTGGGAATTCACCACTGGGCAATCCCTGGTGCATCCCCAGCTACCAGCAGGGAAGGATCGATGCTTCCTGGCTTCTGCTGATCCCCAAAATATTCCAGCTCCTCCTCTAACACCTTTTAAGTCCTTTTCAGGAATTCAGGAATTTCCTTTTTGATTTAATTTCCTTTTCAAGGCCCTTTTCCCCTCCCTTCCCGGCTGCTGCAGCAGGGATGGGGCTGGGATTGCTCTGCTTCCCACACGAGGGCACAAAGGCGACAGAGACAAGGATTCATGGAAAACAGCCTCCTGAGGGATCCTTTTCCCACTTTCCCACGCCAGTTTTCCCACTTTCCCACGTCCATAACCCCTCCCCAAGCTCAGCCAGGTGAGGAGGCAGCGGCACCTCAGCATCCCTCAGCATCCCTCGAGTTTTTGGAGCTCCCAACTTTGCTTTGCTGCTTTTCCCAGGCCCAGAGAATTCCAAATGACCCCCAAGTGTGGAGGAAGGGAGCCCATGGATTCAGCTCCCAGCCTCTGGCAGGGAAATCCTGGCTGAGCCCCAGGAGCCACCATCCCCTCCTGTGCCACAAAGTGCACAGGCAGCTCCAAAGAGAGGAAAATCCAGCTCAGGGTGAGGTTTTGCTGTCCCAAGGTCATGTGGGAGTGAAGGGAAGAGCTCAAATCCCTGATTTTCCTCCTGTAAAACCCACCCCTGACCAAACACAACAACCACAGCTCCCAGGCTTTCTCTTGCTCAGCAGAAAGAAAAAAAAAATAAATCCCATTCCCACAGCAAATCCCTCCTGCCGTGGTCCAACCCCCCCAGCGTGGGTCACTGCTGTCACAGCCAGGGATTAAAGTGGATAAAAACCAAGCCTGGAATTCAAAACTTTGGGAAGAAAACCCAGCCAGCGCTGAGGTCTGAGCCCAGCTCACCCCTCATTAGCTGCAGGTTCATTAACACCTAAAAACACGCGGAGATAAAGCTGAGAACAGGGGAGATAAAGCTGAGAACAGGGGGGAGAGGGAAGATATCTCCATACCCTGGGAGTTGGGGAATTTCCCTTCCAAGGAGGGTGAAAGAAAAGGAGGAGATGGATTAGATGCTCCTTTACAGACATTTTTGTTCTCTGCCTTTTGTTTTGAACACACACACAAACAGAGCAGTAAAAAAGGTTCTAAACTGGATTTGTCGTGCTGAGAATTCCCTGTCAGTGCTCACCTTCCCAAATGAACCCTTCAAGGTGACTGGAAAAACCACAGGTCCCAAAAATTGTGAAGAACTGCTCGATTGCTGTATTAAAAGCTCAGGAATTCTCCCCCCCAACCAGAGGATTGATTGGTTTTCCATCCCCTCATCCTCCTGATTTTTTAAATTTCTTTCTCGTGAATTCAGTGACAGCCAGTTCTGATTGTTCTGTTTGCCACTGGAATTCACTGCTGAAATCTCCTTTAGTTCCACCTCTCTCCATTAAAAAAAAAAACGAAAAAACCAAAACAAAACAAAACAAAAAAAAAACCCAAAACAACAAAACAAACAAACAAACAAGTTCAGATTCCCAAGGGCCAATTTCTCACTGAATTTCACAATTACAAAATACAAACTTTTGGCAAATCCCCCAAATTTCTCAGCATGAGAAACCCAGGGAGGAGGAGATTTCCCCTGGCAGGAGGGGTGGCCAGGACTGCAGCAGGAATGAGATATTCCAAGGGTTAATAATCCGTGTGCCCACACCAGGGCTCTGAGGAATTCCATGCAAACTTCTGGGGAAAAAAAATCACCAAAATCAGGCCTGAGAGCAGGGAGAGCTGATTTATGGCTGCAGGGCTCGTCCTGCTGCATTTCCAACCCCCAAAGATCCTTCAGCACAAAAAAAAATCAGGATTAAGTAATTCCAGAACCAAAAAAAAAATCAGGATTAAGCAATTCCAGAACCTCGGTGGCACTGGGCACTCACAACTTTAACACCACCAAGTGTGAGAAGGACACAAAGATCCTTCAGAACAAAAAAAAAATCAGGATTAAGCAATTCCAGAACCTCGGTGGCACTGGGCACTCCCAATTTTAGCACCACCAAGTGTGAGAAGGGCACAGCGAGGTCCTGACCCCAGGAAAATCCAATTCCAGCTGGAAATATTCCAGTTCTAACCCCCACTTTCCCACCTTGGGCTCTCCAGAGCAGCTCAGAAGATGCAGCTTCACAAACATGCCCAGAATTGCAGAATTCCAGAATTCCCAGCCCATTCCCAAGTGGCTCCTGTGTCCCTCAGGGGACACAACTCACACCTCCCCAAAATCCAGAGCCTCCCACACGCTTGGCCAAGACCTAAAAACGGCTCAACCCCCACAAAATTATTTTAAAAATCAGATTTTGACACGCACAGAACTTCCAGTCCTTCCCCCAAACCCCTCCAGCCACCCCCAACCTCTCCAGGTTGGCTTCACCACGGGATCCACTTGAATGTTGTTTTTTTTAACCCCCAAACATCACATTTTTCCCCACTGTGAGACCTGGAATATTCACATTTACATTCTGTATTGGGTACCAGAAACACCTCCCAGAATGTGAACATTTCAAACTTTCTCCTGCCTGTGTTATCTCTCAGTATTATTTTCCCTCCAGAAGTGATTAAAGCAACATTTCCAAATCATTTCACTGATGGTGAGCAGGACAAGGCACTTAATTATGAATTCAAACAAACACATTCCACTACACCTGAGCACAAGCAGCACCCCATCCCAAAATTCCATATTTTCATGGATTTTTTTTCCCCCTCCAGTAACACAAGCAGCTGTTACATCACTTATTTTGCCTCCATTCAGCCACACAAAACACACCAGGTTTTCATCTGAGCAGACAATCCCAAATCCAAAACTTCTGCCAAGACCTGCAGGATCTAAACTTGGATTCTGCCAGGCAGGATTTTAAGCCAGGTTTTAGCAAAGAGCACTTGGAAAGAAAACATTGTTGATGGGAATAATCGAAAATAAAGCAGGGACTTGAAGGCTGGGCTTGAGCTTTTCCAGCTTTAAGGATTTCAGGATTCTCTGGCGTGGCTTTAAGTGCCACCAAGAGACACAAGAATTCCTGAATTTCTGTTTTTTTGAGCCAGAACAAGTGGAAATTGCTCTGGGAGAGGAAATTTCTTTGCCCAGCCTGTGCCATTTGCTGTGATGCAGAAAGTTTGGGAGCACAAAGGGGCAAAGCCAGCAGGGAACAGAGCAGATAAGGCTTTGTGGGAAAAAAAATAAATTAAAAAAACCCCTCCAAAAATCTGATTTTCCTCGGGAATCAGCACTTCTGCAGCTGGAAATTCAGGGCTGCAAATCCAGAGGTGAGGAGGGCACAGGGAAGGGGCTGGAGGCTCCTGGAATGGGATCACCACCCCCATTGCCAGGATCCCAGCTCCAGAACTGGCAGCCTGAGCTGCCCTCCATCAGCAGGAGGGGCTTTGCAGTGGCAGCTCTGAGCCCCTTGGGAAGGGATAAATTCCAGAGGGAAGGAATTCCTGCTTTTTCCTCCTCGGAAATGCAGCAGGACCAGGGAAGAGCAGGGGCTGTGTCCTCCTCAGCACACCAAAACTGAGTCCAACTCCTCTAAAGGCCATTCCCAGGAAGGAGAAATGGGAATTCTGGGGATTTCAATGCCACAAAATTTCATTAAACCAATGATTTATTTCATCACTCCCCACATTCCCCAAATCCAGGCCAGCCCCCCACTCCAAACACTGTCCCCACACCAAGCCAGGGGTTTCCAACTGGATTTTCAGTTAAATTAAGCACTGGGATGTTTATTCCAATTCATTTTTTTAATTTACCCAGCCAGGAACAGCTTGGACACGGAGTTTTTCCTTTAAAATGCAATTATTTTCCCCCTGTGTTTATTGGGGGTTTTTTTATCTTGTTGGGCCTTGCTCCCAAAAAAACAGACCCTCTAAAAATCCTCCTGGGAGCTGGGAGGGAGACCCTCCCTGCAGACAGACACTGTGCCAGATTCAGATGCAGTCCATCCATTTTTTTCTGAATTTTTGGATGGAAAATTTTTGCCTGAGCTGTGCCAACTGCTCCTCTCTGATGGGGGCAATGGGCTGTGCAACCAATTCCAGCCTCTCCCCTAAAATCCAGTTGGAAAAACGCTGCACACTGCTGCCACTTGAATCCACAGAAAATATTAACTCCCAGCCAGATCCCTCCTGATTTATTTGAGAGTCACTGGAAGCGCCCAAGAGTCAGGGACAAAAGCCACAGGTTTTGCTCCTGGATTTGGGGAGAGCCTGGGGGAAAGCTGAGAATTTCCCACCTGCCACGGGGAGACCCAGCAGTGACCCCAGATGTTCTGCCACACCAGCCACTAAACACAGCTTGAAAAATCAGCATTACAAACCCAGAATCACGATTTTTCTGCAGGGAAAATGAAGCAAAACTCCACGAGAAAAAGGAAGACGCTGCTACTGCCTCTGTACATTTTCTGATATATATATTTTTTTAATGCTGTTCCTTATCCCTGCTCCTTATTTACAGCCACAACATCGATCCCACTCCCAAAATTCTTTGCTTTCCCCACTAAAAGAGCCCAAAGCCACGACCCTGGAGCACAGACTGAAGCAAATCCAGAGTGCAGCCCCTGCCCCCCTGCCAGGAGTTAGTAAATGTTTGTGAGCAGAGCACTGGGAGGAGGGAGTGATGCAGAAATGCAGGGGGAAGAGAGGGAAAAGCACCCAAACTTCACAGAGTGGCAAAGTTTTAGAGATTACTGGAAAGTCCAATGAAATGTTCCAGGAGATTGTTATCAAAAAGACAGCCAAGGAAGAGCAAAAAAATAAATAAAAACAAAACAACTTACACACAGATGTCTTCTGGTTGTTGTCCTTGCTGGGCATGAGCTTCACCCCTCTGGATTTCAGCTCCATCTGCTTCTTGACTGCAGGGATGGGAAAAACAGGAAAGGGGAGGAAAAGGTTTAGCTGAGCTTCAGGGATATCAAAGTTTTCATTTTACAAAGAAAAATGTGAATTATCCCCATCCTGTGTCCTGCCCTTTGGGATCAGCCAGCTTGTCCTGAGCCCTCCAATCCAGCAGGGATTTGTTTTCCATGTTGGGGCTTTGGAGAGGGATTTATGTTCCATGTTAGGGCTTTCATTTCAAAATAAAAAAGGGGTTCAACCCCCCCAGTCCCTCTGTAACCCACTAAAAATGGGAGACAGGCAGAAGGGAAGCTCTGAGGAACTTCAGGGAGGCAGAGAGGAAAATGCTGAGTTGGTTTCTCCCCAGATTTTCTGCTGCAGGAATTTATCCCATGAATCCATTACACAGCAGAGCCAGTCCAGGGGAGCACTCACAACCTAAAAACTGCACAGCTGGTGTGAATGAACAGCAGGAAAAAGCAGGAAAATAAAATTAAACCCCATTATTGGCAAAGGGAAAGATCAGCTTGGAGCTCTCACACCTGGGGGACTCCTCCCTAAGGGTCACCATTCCCTCCCTGCTCCAAAACTCCACAAAAAAAGGAGAAAAAGCAGGAAAGGGAACAAGAATTCCATCCATCCACCTGCAAGAGCCCCATCCTTTCCCAGCAGGCAGCTCCCCACACCAGGGAGCAGCAAAAACACCTCTGGGTTTGGGGTAATTCCAGCCCTCAGTGCAGGGACTGGGATAAAAGGGCTTGGACTGGGAGGGACTGGGATAAAAGGGCTTGGACTGGGACAAAAGAGCTTGGACTGGGAAAAAGGATCCTGGACTGGGATAAAAGAGCTTGGACTGGGACTGGGTTAAAAGAGTTTGGACTGGGATAAAAGAACCTGGACTGGGAGGGACTGGGATAAAAAAAGAGCCTGCACTGGGAAAAAGGATCCTGGACTGGGATGGACTGGGATAAAAGGGCTTGGACTGGGATTGGGATAAAAGAGCTNAAAGAGCCTGCACTGGGAAAAAGGATCCTGGACTGGGATAAAAGAGCCTGGACTGGGATGGACAGGGATAAAAGAGTTTGGACTGGGAGGGACTGAGATAAAAGAGCTTGGACTGGGATGGATTGGGAGAAAAGAGTCTGCACTGAAGGGACTGGGATAAAAAAGAGCTTGAACTGGGATGAACTGGGATAGAAGAGCCTGAACTGGGAGGGACTGGGATAATTCCAGCCCTCACTGGAGGGATTGGGATGAAAGAGGCTGGACTGGGAGGAACTGGGATTAAAGAGCCTGAACTGGGAGGGACTGGGATAATTCCAGCCCTCACTGGAGGGATTGGGATGAAAGAGCCTGGACTGGGAGGGACTGGGATGAAAGAGCCTGAACTGGGAGGGACTGGGATAATTCCAGCCCTCACTGGAGGGATTGGGATGAAAGAGCCTGGACTGGGAGGGACTGGGATGAAAGAGCCTGAACTGGGAGGGACTGGGATGAAAGAGCCTGCAACAGCAGGGATTGGGATAATCCCAGCTCCACTGCAGGGATTGGGATGTCCCAGCTCCACTGCAGGGATTGGGATATCCCAGTGTCCACTGGGAGGAATTTGGATATCCCAGTGTCCAAATCACTTTGTGGGAGCCTTTTCCTGCTGAGCCAGCCCTCGCCCATGCAGGAACCCAGCCCATCTCCCACTCCAAACCCTGCTCCCTGTGCTCCTCATCCTGTCAGCCTCCCAGCCCTAAATTAGCACACTCCTAAGACAAAGCTGTCAGGAAAAATTACCCAGGTAACTAATGAGGAGCTTTTGAATCGTGCTGGGTTTTTTTTGGGTTTAACCCCCCCTGTTTGGAGCTCCTCAGGCAGGGAGGGGCTCCTTGGAGCTCACCTGAGCTGCAGCTTCCCACTCATCATTTCCTCCCAGCTTTTGGCTTTCTCTTTAAATAAAGCAGCAATAACTTCAAACTCAGGGCTGCATTAGCTGGAAAATATTCATGAGGAAAAGCTGCTGCTGCTGCTGTCTTCCTCACCAGCTTCAATCTGTTCAGGGCAGCTGCCTTTTTTTATTAATTTAAGAAGGGGAAACTAATTAACAGCAGGCTGCTGTCAAAGCAAATCGAACTCTTTTGTTTCTTTTTTACTCACAAGCCACCTGCAAGTGGAAGCAGGTGGAAGAAAAAGCAGCAGGTTTGGGGATGCCCCAGAGGTCCACGTGGATGGGAATCACGGGGTATTTCCAGCCTCATCTCAAGGTTTTTAATAAATGTGTTATCAAAGGATCAAAAAAAGGACTTGGGGCTATCAAAACTCACATTTTTGGGGTAAAAAATCTATTTTTAGATTCAAATGAACTAGTGACAGACCATTCTGCTGTGATCCTTCAGGTTTTTCCAAGCATCACAGGGATAACCCCCCCCAATCCCAGCCCAACATTCCCTCCCAGGCAATAACACCCAGGCAATTCCAAGTTTCCAAGGCTGAATTTGGATTTTGATTTGAATTTTCCAAGGATGTGAGGTGGGACTCTGCAACCTGCTCCTAAAATAATCCCCATTTTTGTATTCTCCACAGCTTCCCACTGCCCAGCCCCTTATCCCAGGGAATGTCTCCACTGTCCAAGCCAACAAAAGCTCAGCTTGGATCATTCCTGCACCAAAAATGGAATTTAGGGGCCAAGCAAAGCTTCCAAGCATTGGGGAACCCCAGCAGAGCTGATGGTGGCACCATGGATGGGAGGAGACATCCTTGGAAAGGTTCAGCTTTTCCACCAGGGCCACCTGCAGGGATTCCCCCAGTGCTGGCCATCCCAAATCCAGGAGCAGGCAGGGGAAGGTGGCAGGGGGTGGGATGAGAGGAATTTTGAGGTTTCTTCCAACCCAAACCATTCCAGGATTCTCTGGCACGTGGGGAATTCATAATTTGGAGACAGCCTGGAAATTTTTCAGGGACACGTTTCTAAGCAAGGTTCTCCCTGTCAGATCCCATCCCACAAACATTTTCCTCAATCCCCATCCCTGAAGGAAATCCTGGCTCCCAAACCTACCCCAAAACCATCCCACGAACATCCAACCCCATTCCTGAAGGGAATCCTGGCTCCCAGACCCCATCCCACAAACATCTCCCTCAGTCCCCTTTCCTGATGGAAATCCTGGTCCCAAACCCATCCCAGACCCCACCCTACAAATATCCCACTCCAACCCCATTCCTGATGGAAATCCTGGTCCCAAACCCATCCCAGACCCCACCCTACAAATATCCCACTCCAACCCCATTCCTGATGAAGATCCTGGTCCCAAACCCATCCCAGACCCCACCCTACAAATATCCCACTCCAACCCCATTCCTGATGGAAATCCTGGTCCCAAACCCATCCCAGACCCCACCCTACAAATATCCCACTCCAACCCCATTCCTGATGAAGATCCTGGTCCCAAACCCATCCCAGACCCCACCCTACAAATATCCCACTCCAACCCCATTCCTGATGGAAATCCTGGTCCCAAACCCATCCCAGACCCCACCCTACAAATATCCCACTCCAACCCCATTCCTGATGAAGATCCTGGTCCCAAACCCATCCCAGACCCCACCCTACAAATATCCCACTCCAACCCCATTCCTGATGGAAATCCTGGTCCCAAACCCATCCCAGACCCCACCCTACAAATATCCCACTCCAACCCCATTCCTGATGAAGATCCTGGTCCCAAACCCATCCCAGACCCCACCCTACAAATATCCCACTCCAACCCCATTCCTGATGGAAATCCTGGTCCCAAACCCATCCCAGACCCCACCCTACAAATATCCCACTCCAACCCCATTCCTGATGGAAATCCTGGTCCCAAACCCATCCCAGACCCCACCCTACAAATATCCCACTCCAACCCCATTCCTGATGGAAATCCTGGTCCCAAACCCATCCCAGACCCCACCCTACAAATATCCCACTCCAACCCCATTCCTGATGAAGTCCTGGCTCCCAAACCTACTCCAAACCCCACCCCACAAGCATTTCATTCCAACCCCATTCCTGATGGAAATCCTGGCTCCCAGCCCCATCCCACAAACATCTCCCTCAATCCCCATTCCTGATGGAAATCCTGGTCCCAAACCCATCACACAAACATCCAACCCCATTCCTGATGGAAATCCTGGCTCCCAAACCTACTCCAAACCCCACCCCACAAGCATTTCATTCCAACCCCATTCCTGATGGAAATCTTGGCTCCCAGCCCCATCCCACAAACATCTCCCTCAATCCCCATTCCTGATGGAAATCCTGGTCCCAAACCCATCACACAAACATCCAACCCCATTCCTGATGGAAATCCTGGTCCCAAACACATCCCAGACCCCACCCTACAAATATCCCACTCCAACCCCATTCCTGATGAAGTCCTGGCTCCCAAACCTACTCCAAACCCCACCCCACAAGCATTTCATTCCAACCCCATTCCTGATGGAAATCCTGGTCCCAAACCCATCACACAAACATCCAACCCCATTCCTGATGAAATCCTGGCTCCCAAACCCCTCAGCAATGGCAACAAGCACCAGACCCTCCTCACTGAGCACCAATCCCAAAATTGTGAGCCCCAAGGAAGCATCTCCTCCCTGAACTGCACCATGTCCCTTCCTGGGAGAATTGATAAATTGGTGAAGATGAATTGATGAAGAGGGATCACTGCATCCTCCCCTCCTCATCCTTCTTCTTGGAGCCCTAACAATGGAAGCCAGACTTTACAAATACTCCAGTTAGATCAGAGCCAGGCACGGGAAAGCACCACTTGTTTTGTGCTTTTTTAAAAATTAAATAAAGAAGAACAATGCATCCACTCCCTGCCCTCCAAAATCCCGTGTTTGAAAACCTACTTTGTTTGTAAATTGGGATGTGGAGCAGTACTACAAAGGACTGTGTCAGGATAATTGGATGAACAGAAACTCCTCTTTTCTGGAGGCTTTTGCTGCTCACACACATCCACAGATCTAATGGAATACTCAGCATCCTGTCAGATTTGAGAGATGACAAAGCTCTGCCAGCATGGCAGGCAGGCTGGGCTGCTCCTGTTAAACCACTCTGTGTTGCTCTAAATGAGAATTTAAGCAGACATTTATTTATTTTTAATTTGGAAATCAGTGTTTCTGCAACAACAACAGAAAAGAAATCTATTCTGGAAGCTCTGTTCTCCTTGGTGGGGGAATTGCTGTTGAACCCAGATCCTGCCTGGATCTCTCCCTCCTGCTGGGATGGTTCCTGGGTACAGCAGGATGCTCAAAACAGGGATTTTTGTTCTTGGAGGGGAAGAGAAACCCCCTCAAACTCTTTGGAAAAATCCCTCTTCTGGCAGTCTGAGCAATGGATCTTTGGGAATGAGAGCCTGCACAAGCACCAGGACTGCCCAGGAGACTCCACAGGGCACATGGCAGGAGCTAAAAATCCCTTTGGAAGCCAAGGGTGTGATCCAGGGTGAGGAGGGGAAAATCCAAGATGAGAAAGGGAAGATCCAGGATGGAAAGGCCAAGATCCAGGATGGAAAGGCCAAGATCCAGGATGGAAAGGACAAGATCCAGGATGGAAAGGACAAGATCCAGGATGGAAAGGCCAAGATCCAGGATGAGGAGTGTGAGATTAGGGGGAAGACGGACGATCCAAGAGGAGGAAGGGAAGATCAAAAATGAAGAAAATGATCCAGGATGAGGAGGGGAAAATCCAGGATGAGGAGTGGGAGATCCAGGAGGAAAAGGAGAAGATCCAAGATGAGAAATGGAAGATCCAAGATGAGGAGTGGGTCAGGATGAAGAGTGGAAGATCCAGGATAAAGACTAGAAGATCCAAGATGAGAAATGGAAGATCCAAGATGAGGAGTGGGTCAGGATGAAGAGTGGAAGATCCAAGATGAGAAGGGGAAGATCCAGGATGAGGAATGGGAGATCTCCAGGATGAGGAATGGGGGAGATCCAGGATGAGGAATGGGGGAGATCCAGGATGAGGAATGGGGGAGATCTCCAGGATGAGGAATGGGGGAGATCTCCAGGATGAGGAATGGGGGAGATCTCCAGGATGAGGAATGGGGGAGATCTCCAGGATGAGGAGGGGCAGATCTCCAGGATGAGGAGGGGAAGCTCTGCCCAAACTGAAGCCATGGCCAGCTCAGCAGACCAAAGCCACAGAGGGCTGGGAGCACCCTGGGATTCCAGTGCCCACGGCAGGGGTGGGACTGGGTGGGATTTAGGGTCCCTGCCACCCCAGAGCATCCCAAGACACCCTCACCAAGCCATGGCTGTGCCCCTCGTGTGGCCCAGGCTCCCCAGCCCCTCCTGAAGGAGGCAGCTCCGTGGTGCCTGTCCTGGGCTGGGGCTGCAGCTCCATCAAAGCTGCAATTAGCAGAGCAATTAGCAACTAAATCCTGCCATAAAATATGTGCAGAGCGGGGCAGCAGCTGCTGCCAGCCCTCCAATTCCAGCCCTCTGACAGGAGACACCTCAGGTGCTGAGGAAAACACTTCTGTGCTATTTCCTTCCACCTTTGTGAGGAGGCAGGATGAGGAGGAAATTTAAAAAAAAAATAAAATTCCTCTGCATGGATTCCAGCCCTGAACTTCCCCTCCAACAGGGGACACCTCAGGTGCTGCCACCTCACCTGACTAAAACACTTCTGTGTTATTTTCTTCCACCTTTGTGAGGAGGCAGGATGGGGAGGAAATTTTTTTTTTTAAAATCCTATGCCCGGATTTCTCCCCATCCCTTTGATTTCCTTACACGGGAAACGGGAAAAAAGCATTTGCAAAAAAAAAAAAAAAAAATCAAGGTTCAACTTAATGAAAGTGAAAAGGGAAGGGGGAAATATTTAACTCTCCCGGGAAGGGAATGAAAAGAATTTGTTGTATTCAACAACAACAAAAAACCCTCTCTCCACAGCCTGATTGCATCTAACCTTGCTTTTACATTCCTAAAGTGATTTCCAAATGAGGGCACGGATTAGGGAGAGCGGAGAGGGAACAGACAGAGAAGATGTTCTGCAGAACTCGGGATCAATTTAAACAAGCTGGAGGGGAAATTGTTTTCTTATAGATTATCAGCAAAGCCAGACCCTGTCCCAGAGGACTCGGGGGGTTCATAAATGATGTACAGACACGGCTTTGGGAAGCAGACAGCAAATGAGAGCCACCCTAAAGCCTCCCTTCCTCCTCCTGGCCCATCCTGGGTCAGCTCTCCTGATGAAAAATGCATTTCAGCTGCTGTGCTTCCCGCGGAATTACACGGCCTGTTTTGTAGGGATTTATCTCCAGTGAAATATTTATGGCCAGGCCAGGTTGGGGAAAGGGTTACAGGGAGGTTTTTAAAGTATCAGCAGCTCCCGTCCTGCAGACACCTTCAGCCCTGGGCGCTCCCACTGCTTGCTTTGCTTTTTTATTCAAGCACTGAAAGGCACAAAAAAAGCTGCCAAACTCCACAAAAACCAGCGGGAAAAACGAGGGCAGGAAACGGGGAGCTGAGTTCATTGTCAGACTCTCCAGCCCCAGCTCATCCCTGCTGCCAGTGTGCCAGGTGAGAACCCCCTGGCTTTATCTCCTCAGGGGGAACCAGAACAGCTACCTGACCCCTCTGAGCAGGCACAGGCTGCCCCAGGCTCGGGTGCTTTGGAGAAAGCAGCAATCCTGGCAGCCAAAGGGAAGCTGCTGTCTCCAGGTGTTTGTGCTGCACTGCAATAACAAAAGGGTTTGGGGGTTGGTTTTGGTTTTGTTTTTTTTTTTTCCTTGCAATTTAAAGTTGTTTCTGGGTTCAAGGAAAGCAGGAAAGTTAAATAATGATGTTGAGGCTGTGGCAGCACTGCTGAGAACAGCTTGGGAATATCCAAATGGGGCAGCTTGGTGGATTTATCCAAGGAAAATCCTCTCCCTTTCCTTTGACTCCTCTCCAGAGCTTTCTCCCAGCAAAGTCCTCTTGAGAGGAACCTGCAGAGCTCCCCTGAGCCCAGCCCTGGGGGGGCCCAAAGCCATTCCTGCTCCTTCCCTGCTCCTCTCCCCCTCTCCTGGTCCTGCCTGCAGAGCCAGCTGCACCCACACCTGCTCCACAGGCATCCCAGGGAATGGTGGGAGCATCCCAAGGGATCCACCAGGTCCCATCAGGAGCTGCCACGGCCTCAGAGCAGCATCCTCACTGCCAAAGGATCCCCTGTCCCTCAGCAGCACCCCAGCATCCCAATCCTGGAATCTTATCCCAGTCCTGAAATCTTATCCCAATCCTGGAATCCTTCCATCCCAGTCCTGACATCCTTCCATCCCAGTCCTGAAATGTTTTTATCCCAATCCTGACATTCTTTTTATTCCAGTCCTGACATTCTTTTATCCCAATCCTGACATCCTTCCATCCCAGTCCTGAATTCCCCTGTGAGGGTGGGGAGGGGCTGGGATGAATTCCCAGGGAAGCCCCTGGATCCCTGGAAGTGTCCAGGCCTGGAGCAGCCTGGGCTGGGGAAGGAGGCCCTGCCCTTGGCTCTGGGTGGGTTTTAGGGTCCCCCCAACCCATCCCCGTTTTCCTATTGAACCCACACTCCAGGGATTTCAGCTGGGAAATGAAACCAGAGCAGGGAGGATTGCAACACAGCTGGCATGGCTGAGCATTGTTTAGAAATTTAACTTTTTAATTGCCTATATAACTGCAGTACAAATTCCCACAGATTATAACACAAAGATTGTTTTTCACACTCTCCTTTGAAAGATCTCACTTAAAACTTCGAGTCTGACCAGCTGGAGAGGGAGCAACCTCATTCTGCTCATTGTCCAAAATCTACAAATATTAAAAACACCAAATAAACTACACTTTTTACACTCAAACACGAGGCTGCACTCTTTTCTCCCGACAGCTGGGGCCAGGCAGGGGCGCTGGTTTCTGTCCCACTCCCCTCCCTCCTTACCTTGGTACTGGGCACTGAAGCCCTTCTGCCGGTGGTTGCCGTCCGAGGTGAAGTGGAGCCGCAGCCAATTCTTGCTGCTGATCACAGGGGCGGGCAAATTCATCCCGGTGAACCTGCGGGAGACACGGCAGCACGTCAGGAGCAGGGGGGGCCAGCCCGGAGCTGTGCAATTTGGGAACTGCCCCCCGAGGAGAGCCCCCTCCCCAGCCCAGGGCTGCTTCCAGCCCCGCGTTCCTGCTGGCAGTGCCACCCCAGCGCTCCATCCCTGCCCTGACATTTCCTTTTTCCTAAGGCAAACAACATTCCCAGGTTTATTCAGCTCCTCTCTTCGCGTTTGGGTAACTCCGCTACAAAAATCTCAGTTTATTTTAACTCGGGAATGGAAAGGCTGGCAAGAACCTCTTTAATTTTTGTTTTATTTAGAACCAATCCCAGCCTGAGGAAGATTTCAGCCAGCAACTGAAACCCAGCAGCAGCTCTTCATATCTGTTTATAATTTTATTTCCTTTTAAAATATGCTGTTCATTACTTCATTTAACTCCAGCTCACAATTCCTGGCTGAGTTTTGTCTTTGGAACAACATTTCCCCCAAGTCCCAGCACTTGGACTGAGGTCCACAAGGGTGGCATTCACCGTGGTGGGGACCCCAAAGCCCTCATGGAACCCTGTCCCTGTTAAGGAAAGCTAATTATTTTAATCCCAAATTATCACTTATTTTAAAATGACTGCAATCTCAACACCCAGTATTGTCATTCCAGTATCTTTTACCAGTATCCAAGACCTCTTATTGCCATCCAAGACCTTTTATTGCCATCCCAAGACCCATTTTTGCCATCCCAATGCCCATTTCTGCCATCCCAATGCCCATTTTTGCCATCCCAATGCCCATTTCTGCCATCCCAACGCCCATTTTTGCCATCCCAATGCCCATTTTTGCCATCCAACGCCCATTTTTGCCATCCCAATGCCCATTTTTGCCATCCAACGCCCATTTTCGCCATCCCAATGCCCATTTTTGCCATCCCAATGCCCATTTTTGCCATCCCAATGCCCATTTTTGCCATCCCAACGCCCCCTGCTTTTTCCAATGGAGGCAAAAGGCTCCTGGGAACCTGTTCCCCCCATGAGGATAATTCAGATTGGATTATTAACCGTGTTCTAGCAGCAGGTCTGACAGCCCATCCCGAGGTGCCCTCAGCTCCTCCAGAGGGAGCCAGGCTGGAATTGGCCGCGTTAATTAAAGGCAGAGGGGCTGCGGGCCCCTTAATGAGCTGCAGGGTGATTAGTGCATAACTAAAGCATCTCTGCCACCTACAGTACAACGCAAACCCTGGATTAGCAGGGCGCTCTGACACCTTCTAAACTGGGCTTTAATGTCGTTCCCAGTCATTGCTGACCGGGCTGTTCCCATGCCCAGCCCTGCGGGAGGACGAGGTGGATTCCCAAAATTTCTTTTGGCCATCCTGGGGGCACTGCAAGGATTGAGCTGGAGCCTTTGAGCTCAACCCACCAGCTCTGGGGCTCAGATCACACAGGGGATGCCCCAAACGGGTCCCAGGAAGTTCCCCTGGCTGGTTTTATGACAACACCTTTAAATTTAAACTCTCACCCCCGCAGGGAATTTCACTGCTCACTCTGCAGCAGCAAACTGCTGTAAATGATCTCTAGCGATGCAATTTCCCTTTCGCAGCTGTAATTCAATTGCCTGGGGTAAAAACCAGACAACAGTGACCCAAAGGTGCCTGAATGAGGCTCAGCTTCTGTCCCTCCCCGTCCTGAATTCTGGGTTTGATCAGCTCATCCTTGGAGGGTGCGGGGAGCAGCCTGAGGACTGGGAATCCACTGACACAGAAATTTCACCTCCACACACTCATGGAATCATTAAGGTTGGAAAAAACCCTCCAGGATCATCAAATCCAAGCTCTCCTGAGCCTCCTTTTCTCCAGGAGTGACTTTCCAGACCCATCCCACCAGGAATTTCCAAGAATCCCAAACACCTGTATTGCTAAAATTCCAGCAGCCCAGTGAACGAACACTGGGAAAATCAACTGGAGAACAGTAATGGATGGCTCTTCCTGCTGCCTTTGCAACAGCAGGAAAAATTCCTGAAGGCAAAACCAAGAGAAGGGAAAAAAACAAACAAACAAAAAATCCATCAGAGCCCTGGTGCTCTGCACCCACTGAAGATTTAGGGAGATAAAAAACCTTTCCCTGGCTTTCCTGTGTGGAAATCTGCAGCCACTGAAGATTTAGGGAGATAAAAAACCTTTCCCTGGCTTTCCTGTGTGGAAATCTTCCTCAGCTCCACGTGTCACTCGCTGAAGACATTGCCAGCTTTTGGAAAAGGCAAAATCAGCCAAGAAATCCCCATCAGCCCCTCGACTCCAGGCACACCCTGGCAGATTATCCCACAGGACCCCGCTCAAAATTCCCTTTCCTCTGCCCCTTCTCCTCGGAAATCCAGCAGCAGAACTGCAGGGTGAAGGTTTCCACCCCTAAAGGCACTGCCCAGACTGGGTGGGAAAAGGGATTAAAATGTTCTGGGTAAGAAACTCCAGGGTGGAGCTCAGCAGTTCATGGAAAACTCCGTGCCCACCTGCAGCTCTTCACCAGGAGGCTCGAAGTGCTCATTAGCAGCATTAATGGTTAATTGATAATGGAATATTCAATTCCAGCTGCTCAGTCTCACCATGCAGGTGTCCTGGTCTGGGTGGATCCCAGAGGGAATGGCAAGGATGCTCAGCTGGGAGGAGAATCAGCAATCCAGGGAATCATCCCAAATTTCCTAGCAGGGGCTTGGGATTTTCTTTCTCTCTTTATTCCCTGTTTTCCTTTGCTGTCACCACCCTGCCCCAAAACACCCCTAAACTGTGCTCAGCCTGAGGAAAAAAAAAACACCTCAAACAATTGATTTTATCCCAAATCCTTTCCCTTGAGTGACACCAAAGCCTCCACATTAAACACAACCCTTTATTCCTGACAGGGAGGGGTTCATGCCATCCAAACTCCTCTTTTTGAGGAAAAAAAGCACTGAAGTGAAGCCTTCTCAACTCTATTTCTTTCTTGCCTTGCTCTCTCACTTCCCACCGAATCCAGGCATTAAATATTTATCCCATTCCCTCCCCTGGCACAATTAGTATGGCTGCACATGGCTGGCACTGATTACTCTGCACTCACGTCCCATTATCTATTTACAATCCCAATTCCTGCTTTAATTTGTTTCCACGCAGAGAGGAAGAAAAGGAAGGGGGTGAAAAAAAAAATCAATAAAGTGTCACAAAGTGAGGCAGAAGCACTGGAGGAGCAGGAGGAGATGTTTGCACACCCTGAAATTTGATTACCATCAATTTGGCCATTAGTTCTCCTCGAAAGGAGCCAAATACAAAAGAGAATTCCTGGTGTGGAGGCTGCAAATGCAGCTCAGGAGTCAAAGGCCACAGCTAAAGGCAGGAATTCCACCTGAAATCCTCTCATTCCAAGTGAAATACGTGGAGATGATGGATTTAAACCTGGATTTGAAGGAGCCCTGGTGCTGCCCAGAATTGGGGTGCAGCCAAGCACCAGCTCCAAATAAAAGCAAAGGACATCACTGGAGATGTTGTGTCTTTGATTTTCCCCTTGACCTGCTTTTGTTGATTTAATTGAACCTCTCTCTTTTGACAGCCCTTGGGTCTCTGCTGAGAGCCCCTGCCATCAGCCAGGCTGGCTCCTGGCTCCTCCTGGAGCCTCCAACACAAATTCTGGGTGAATCTCCCTGAAATTTCATCTCCCTGGAGCTCAGATCCACCTTTTCCTGCCCTGGAAAGGGAGAGCCACTGGAGTGGCTGGGAGGAGGAGGAGAGGA
>VXBS01002974.1:66611-77710 GCA_013400255.1 Sitta europaea
AGAGGTCCCAAACACTTCCAGGGAAAGGAGGAGTCCAGGAGAGGTTCCAGACACATTCCAGGAGTGGAGGAGTCCAGGAGAAGTTCCAGACACATTCCAGGGATGGAGGAGTCCAGGGGAGGTTCCAGACACATTCCAGGGATGGAGGAGTCCAGGCTGGCAGTCAACACGAAATCCAAGCAGAACACCCCTGGGTCATCCCTGGGAGTGCCCCAGGCCAGGCTGGGCAGCCCCTGGAGCAGCTGGGATAAGGGAAGGTGGCCCTGCCCATGGATGGGGGGCACTGGGTGGGATTTAAGGTCCTTCCCAACCCAAAGCAGGCTGGAATTCTTGATCCAGAATTGGATTTGGTGCTGTGGATGCTCAGTTTAACCAGAATTGTTGAGGGCACAGAACTGAGCTGCACTCTGAGCTCCATCCCCAGCTCAGCCTGAGCCTCCTTCTCCCTCCCAGCCTTTATTCCACTGCTCTCCTGCCAATTCTGATTCATTTTCCTCTCACTGCAACTCGGGGACACCTCTCAGCTGCTCTTTATCTCCCTGTGTGTTATTATTCACTTCACCTGTATTTTTAACTTTTCATCCAAACCTCTCCTCAAATTATCAGGAGAGCTGTACCATTAATTCTGAACATCTTATTTGAGCTTGTCTGCTCTCTTAAACAAAATATACTTAAGCACCTCTAGACCTCATTTCTCAGTCGCAGGAGACATCTCCTCACAATGGACTTTTACAAGGAAAATGAATAATTAGAGCCAGTTATTGTTCCTCCTTTCCTGCTGCAGGGATGGGAGGAGCACTCCTGCATCTTAACTGGATCCAGAGCCTCGGGAAGGGCAGGCAGGGATCCCACCCCTTGGGAAGCAGCAGGCTGGCACAGGGAAATCCTCTGCTGGGAGGGAATTCTGGTAGAAAAACCCAAGTGATGCCTTAAGTTTTAGCTTTTACATTTTTCAGCTTCCCTGCTGCACTGGTGTGTGACTCTGAGCTCCATGGGAAGTGTCACTAAGTTCTCTTCACAGTTTAGTTGGACAAAACAATGAATAACTAGAATAAATAGAAATATATATTTCTATATAATGTAAATAACAAGAAACAAGGAAAAGGAACTTCTGGGACCAGCAGGGACTTCCCATGGAAGGAAATGCCCCTTCCAAGCCTCCCTGTTCTCTCCTTCACTGGAATGTTTTCCAGACTGGGAATCCCCACTGGAACGTTTTCCAGACTGGGAATCCCCACTGGAACGTTTTCCAGACTGGGATTCCCCACTGAAATGTTTTCCAGACTGGGATTCCCCACTGAAATGTTTTCCAGACTGGGAATCCCCACTGGAATGTTTTCAAGCCCCATCTTAACCCCAAGGACAGATTTAAACAATTTTTCTTCCTGCAGGAGGAGCAGTGCATTTCCCATTTCCCAAAAAAAAGAAGGGGGATTTCCTAAAGGACAGGTTATTTCCAGGTGGGAGTGTGGAAAACTTCCTGGCATGTTTTTTGTTGGCATCAGATCCTCATGGCAAGGCCAGAATGGGAGAGGTTTGCTCCAAATCCACCCAAAAATGCCACCAGGGCTGCCCCAGAAGCCCTTGGACTGGAAATGAAGGAATTCTGGTCTGGGTTTAGGCTCAGCTTTAATCCCAGGGCGCAGCCTAAGGGTAAATTAAACCCTGGAGAAACCTCTGGCCTCCAGCCCTCTGCCCTGGCTGATTCCACTCCCAGAAGTGCCAACAGCTTCAGCCTCATCTCCCAGAGCAGCACATCACCCCCAAAGCTTCCCCTTCCAGGGATCCCTGCCCTGGCTCCTTCCAGAAGCTGCTGCTGGAAGGAAAATCCCATTAATTTATCCCCCACTTCCCTTTCCCTTCCTCTGTCTCCAAAGGGGGGGAGTGTTTCCAAGCAGCAGCAAAATTTCCATCCTTGGCATCACCTTTAATTCCTGCCCTCTCCCAGAAATTTGCTGGCTAGAACCAAATCAATCCTTTTTTAATATTTTTTTTTTTGCAACTTCTTTTACACTGAAGTTTTTAATTCTTCATTTTTTCTGTGGCATTTCCCCAGCTCATCTTTACAGGAACAAAAACCAAACCCTTGGCTGATTTGAGGTGATGGAGCTCAACTGGAAACAAAGCCAAACCAATCTCTGCTGTCCAGGGTGCCTGATAATCTCATTTTTCTGCTCTTTCCCTTCACCTCTGAAATGTTTTGAAATTATTTCAGGCTGAATTCTCCTGGATCTCTGTTCTGGATTAATTTCATTTTAATGAGAAGTGATTCAATGGTCCACAGGCATTTCTGGAACTGTCACAGCTGAGCAGGCCAACAGGTGGAAGTGTCTCTGAGGGGTTTTTATTACATTTAGCAGTGATTTATGCACTAACCCACCCAGTGGGGATTAGTTTTTCTTGGATTTCATGGATATTCCACACATTTACACAAGCAGGCAGTGGACACCCACATTAACTACAAAAAGAGCAATGGGCTTGGAGGCAAATATTCCCCAGCCATTCATAAAAATTCAGATTTTTAATCTAAGAGTGAAAACCTCTTTAACCCAACTTGCCACGGAGCAAAATGCAGCTGGTGCAGAGAGGGGATTTAGAGCACTCAGCTGCCCCCAACACAGAAATATTCCCAGTTTTCACCCTGCTGAAGCTGAAATCCCATCAGAGCCTCGAGTGTGGGACATTCCCGGGGTCACACAAAAGGTCTGAGCTCAGAGCCACGTCTGGAAAATTCGGGAATATTTCAGAATGGACACAGCCAGGTCATGGATGACCTTGGAGGGATTTCCCAACCTCAGTTATCCTGGGCAGGAAAGGTTCTCCCTGCACCTTTGGGCTCCAGGCAAATGGGCACAGGCAGGGCTCCTCCCAATTAAAATAATCAACTACAAAGCTGCTAATTACCCCAATAAAAAGAAATCAAGCGACAGAACCACAAAAATCCCCGGTTATTGTTACAGAATTCGATTGGGGTTCCCCCCCCCCCCCCCCCCCAAGAAAAAAAAAAAAGTAGGATTTTAAATTTCACTTTGTTCAGTTGTTTGGAGTTGGGATATAAAACACATTTTGAGACAATGATGAGCGCTTGGTTCCAGTCACACCCCGGCGAGGTGACAAACACGATTATATTCATTCCATTCACAGCAAACCAGCCCCAATTCAGCACAACAAAACACCCAAAATTTGGTTTTGTTTTCCCCGGGCAGGCAGGGGGAGATGTGCTGATAAAGGAGCTGGGCTGCGTTAAATAAAAAGATAAATAACAACCAGATAAATAACAATCAGATAAATGACAACCGGAAAAGTGAACAACCGGAAAAACGAATTAGGTAAGTGACAACCAGAAAAACTGACAACCAGAAAAATTATCTAGATAAGTGACAACCAGATAAATTAACAACCAGAAAAATTAACAACCAGATAAGTGACAACCAGAAAAAAATGACAACCAGATAAGTGACAACCAGATAAATTAACAACCAAAAACCTGACAACCAGATAAACTAACAACCAGGTGACAACCAGAAAAATTAACAACCAGGAAAACAACAACCAGAAAAAAATGACAACCAGATAAATGACAACCAGATAAATTAACAACCAGATAAATTAACAACCAGAAAAACTAACTAGATAAGTGACAACCAGATAAGTGAACAACCAGGTAAGTGACTGCCAGATAAATTAGCAACCAGATAAGTGACAACCAGAAAAACAAATTAGATAAGTGACAACCAAATAAACTGACAACCAGATAAACTGACAACCAGATAAACGAACTAGATAAGTGACAACCAGATAAAATAACAACCAGAAAAAATGAACAACCAGAAAAATTGGCAACCAGAAAACCAGCAAGCAGCCATCCCAAGGTGCAGGGCAGCCTCAGTGCCCGCTGTCACCCCAACAATGCACTCAAACCCCAGGAAAGCCGGAGTTCTGTTGCCAGTCGAGGCACAGGGGAGATGCCCCAGCCACTGGACTCTGCAGAGGGAGCCCAGAAGGTCGAGGCAGGAAATCCAGCCAGAAGCCAAAGGTTGGATGCGATTCCAAGGGAGCAGAAGGGAGGAGGAAAAGCGAGGGAGGAGGATTGTCTCACACGGGGCTGTGTTTGCCTCATTCATTCCTGATGCTGCTCTCCTGGGGCTGGGCAGGAATGAGACAAGAGGTGGGCACTGAGCCCAGGGGAGGGGCTGGCAGCTGGGCAGGGTCCCCAGCAGGGATCTGGGGTCACTCTGAGCACCCAGCTCCCCCCAGGGCCAGGGGGACACCGGGGGCCCCCAGCCCGGACCCTCCCCAGGTGCAATCTGCACAGCCCAGGCATGCCCGGGGTCACACCTTGCTCTGGAAAAATCAGCTCCACACACTCCTTTGGTTGTACTTCCTGCATGGAAAATATTCCTGGGGTTTGGGTTTTTTTTCTTTTGTTTGTTTTCTCCCCTCCCAAGTCCTGCATTTACCCAGGGAGCTGGAGGATTGAAGGTGAGCATTTCAGGAGCTCCTCACTGCTGTCATTCCCAGGTGGGCTCTGACCTCTCCCAACTCCAGGGAGCTTCAGGCATGAAGGCTTCTCCCATCCCAGCTGCTCCTTCCTCCTCCTCCAACCCGTGCCTCCATCCTGTCCTTACAAAAATCCAACCTTCCCACAGAATCCCAGCGTGGTTGGGTTGGAAGGAGCTCAAGGATTATCCAGTGCCAGCACCTTCCACCACCCCAGGGTGCTCAGAGCTCCTTCCTTCCCCCCAGAAGGGCAGCACCGTGGCTGATTTACAGAAAAAAAAAAGAAAAGAGAGCAACAAAAGAGATTATCAGGGCTCACCAAGAGGAATTTTTACAAGGGAGCAAAGCCTGGGTAATGATGATGTTGAAGGAGCAGTGTTTGCTCCCAATGGTTCCCCTGGCAATTCCTGCAGTGTCTCCAGAAGTTTAATACACAGGATTATTGCAGGGAAGTGTCTCAGAACGAAGCAGATCCTTAACTTGCTTTGACATTGTCATTTTACACCGCATTATTCCACTGGAGACCTGCAAAGCAATAAATCCTTCCTCTGCCAGGATGGGGGAGCCCTGTGAGAGGTGCCAGCCACCAGCTAAAGCAACAATTTGTTCAGCTAAATTCTCATTTCTGCCCCCAATTCCACCTTGTCCTCAATGACTCTTAAAGAGAAAAAAAAAAGAGTCACTGCTTAAAGCCTACAGGAAGCTCTGAGATTTCATTCCCTGATAAACTCCTGCTGGAGCTTTAATTTAACAGCAGCAGGGACAAGAAAGGTGCTTTTCAGTAACTTCCACTCAATGAAACTGTGAGAGAAATAAAACTTTGGTTTTCCCCTTGTACTCCTTTCCAAACTCATCCTTTCCAACCCAGCTTGGGCTCTTGCTGCCAAGAAAGACATGAAAAGGTGTTTGCAACGTCCTATTTATTCAGGGAGCAACTGAGTAACTCGAGCAGGAGAGCATAAAACAGGCCTGGCCTCACCATTTTGGGTGAATTCTTTAGAAAAATCCATTTTCAACGTGTTTGCTGTCGAGAGAATTCCTGGAATTGGCCACAAGTGAATAAATTGTTTCTGAGGATCAAGTGGCAGCAAAGTGAATCCATCCAAACATTCCAGCACCCACTCAGCAGCAAATGTCTGGGAGATTCCCTGGGTGGGAGCTCTCAGGAAAGGGGAAAAAAACCCTCATTTTAAATTCCACCTGCCCCTGTGATGACACCTTCAGCCAGCCAGGAATTCCCAGGTGGGTTTATCAAGTTCCCAGGTGGGTTTATCAAATTCCCAAGTGGGTTTGTCAGGTTCCCAGGTGGGTTTATCAAATTCCCAAGTGGGTTTGTCAGGTTCCCAGGTGGGTTTATCAAGTTCCCAGGTGGGTTTGTCAGGTTCACAAGAGGGTTTTTCAAGTTTTCAGGTATTTTTTTTCAGGTTTCCAGGTAGTTTTTCCAGGTTTCCAGGTGGGTTTATCAAGTTCCCAGTGCTGCTTATTTCCTCCTTAGACAAAAGATGCACTCTGGCCATTACAAAATGCTCATTAAAATCTCCACACTGTGCACATCTCCTATTTCACACCCCAGACAGAACACTGCCTGCCAAATCCCAAAAAACCTGCCACCTGCCACTGGCAAAACAAGGGAAGGAGGCAGAGAATCAGCCAAGGTCACACAGATGGATTGGAGTCCGTAAATCCGAGGGGTTTCCAGGAAACCCCATAAATCTCAGGGGGGATTTTATGTCCAGAATGCTCCACAAATCCTGGGGAAGTATCTGAGCTCTGTGCCCTCCCCAAAGCTGGGAGGAGGGAGTGGAATTTGGGAATTCAGGCAGTTTCACACTCGGTCTCCATGGGTTTAGCTGGTGGAGCTGGGCCCAGCAGGAGCAGAGATTTCACTGGCACAAATCCCAGGGCAGGAACAGCTCTGCCAGGAACAGCTGCTCCCTGTCTGGGACAACCAGAGCCATTCTTCTTCCCAAAGTCCTACAGAAGCAGCAAAAAAAAAAATAAAAACTGGGATGCTCTTGGGGAGGATGTGGCTCTGTCTGCACCTCTCTGCTGGACACAGAGAAGGTCTTTTTCCAAAATCTACAACTCCAAGGATTTCATCTGTACTCCTGAAAGCAGCTGATGACCACACAAAATGTTCATTTTACAGGAGATCCCGCTCTGCCTTTGGAATTCCTTGGAACAAATCCACCCTGATCCAAACCTGGGCTTTTCCTCCTCCAGTCAGTTTTTCTTTAGTTCAAACAAAAATAGTGATTTTATGGAGCCAATGGCAGGGGAAGGTAATGAAGAGAGGGCAGCTATAAAAAAAAAAAAAAGGTTGGTGATATCTGAAGGACAATCAACACAAAAAAAATGGGAAAAAAACCAATCCCAACTGTTCTGGATGCCCATCAGACTGTGAGCACCATCCTGTACCTGTGGGCACAGATCACCCTTCATTATGACAACTCTATCAAAGCACACTCGAGTCATTTCCTATTTGCTGTGTCACAGTTAAATTATCAACAAGCACACGCAGAAATGGATTTTTACAGCCAGGAGATTAAATTACACACCCTCCCCTCGCTGCCTCTGTGCTGAAAATCCCCAGAACAAACAGCAGGGGGGTCAGGAGGGAAATCAAGGCGGTGTTTGGTCTGTTCTGTTGAGAAATATCACCCAAATATCAGCCCCAAAGCCTGAGCCTCCCTGCACTCAGGGACACCCAGGGTCACCCAGGTGCAGTCTGGGTTTTCCCAGACTTTCCCATTTTCTAAGTTCTGCTCCTTCGTGATGTTTTAGTTTTGGAAGCCTGTTCTCACAGTGTGAACATAAACATTGCCAGTGTTTTTGTAATGAATGTTTAATGTTTGGAATTCTTTCTATAGGATGGACTTTCTTTAATGTCTCTCAGCTTTGGCCCAAAAAGAATAAAGAGTTCTATCACTCTCCCTACCAATGAGAGTGACTTATCTAAAAAGGTATAAAATGGGGTCATAAAATAAAACCAGAGTCAGATCATGTTTTAAGGAAAAATTTGTGTTGTGTTGTTACTCACCACAACACCAACTGGGGACGGAGAGGGACAGAGAGGGAAACCAGGGTAACAACAGGGACACCCAGAGACACCCAGGGTCACAACAGGGGCACCCAGGGTCACAACAGAGTCACCCAGGGACCCCCAGGGGTCACCCAGGGACACCCAGGGACAGAGAGGGACACCCAGGGTAACAACAGAGCCACCCAGGGACACCCAGGGTAACAACAGGGACACCCAGAGACACCCAGGGTCACAACAGAGTCACCCAGGGTCACAACAGAGTCACCCAGGGACCCCCAGGGGTCACCCAGGGACACCCAGGGACAGACAGGGACACCCAGGCTCACAACAGGGTCATCCAGGGTCACCCGGGGACCCCCAGGGTCACCCAGGGTAACAACAGGGACACCCAGGATCACCCAGAGTCACAACAGAGTCATCCAGGGACCCCTAGGGGCACCCAGGGACATTCAGGGTCACCCAGGGTCACCCATGGACACCCAGGGTCACCCAGGGCTGAGGGTCCCTCTCAGCCCCTCCCCAGCCCCCTCAGCCTCCCCAGGGCAGGGAGCTGCTCCAGGCCCCTCCTCAGCTCCAGGAGCTCCTTCCCTGCTGTCCCAAGGATCCAGAGCTGTTCAAGCACCCCAGAGATGCCCCCCAGGGCTGACAATTTTTATTTTAAATTCTCCCTGAAGACACCAACCCAGAGCCCAGCTGATCCCACCTGCCCCATGTGAAGCCCCTCCTGCCTTCCCTCCTTTCTCAGCAGACAAAACCCCCAGGAATGCCCTTGGCTCCCCTCTCCCAGAGGCCCTGTGCTGGTTAATAACAATAAAAACATGCCTGCAGAGCTTTCAGCCTCAAAGCCCAACTCTCCAGGCACTCTCCTGCAGTTCCTCTGTAATGGCATTTTTTTATGGCCTGGCCGAAGGAACCTAATCTTGCAATTACTCCATTTAATGCCATGTAATGGCTGGGCAGCTTCCTGGGATATGGGAAAGGAGAAGTGTGGGATAATTGCATTAAAGTGGGAAACAGCAGTAACTGCTCACATTAAAAAGGGTCAGGAATAAAAGGCAACACGGTGTGAATTGTAGAGAAAGGAAGGAGTTTATGACATGCAGCTGAAGGTCTGGCAGCTTTCACCATTCCCCTCCTGTCCCTTTTGCTTCCCATCAGGACAATAAAGGGGGAAAAGGAGGGAGTTGGGAGCATAAAATCCACAGGGCTTGCAAAAGGGATAAATTGGGTTTGAGGATGGAGTGAGCAGGGCAAGGGCAAGGCACCTCCAGGGAGATTCTCCTGGTGCTCTGCAGCATTCCTGGGAGAACCTGGCAGCACAGGGTCCTAAAGGTGGGAAAAACCTGCTGGGCAGCCCCAATGCCCAGGACAGACCTCCCTGATCCCTGACTTCCCAGCAGGAAAAAGGAGACTGGAAAAAAAAAGGGAATAAAGGTTATAGTTTGAAAAAGCACCAGGGTGGCCCTCAGCAGTGTGGGAGGGATGGCAGCAGGGCAGGAATTCCCAAGGGGAAGGACTCCTCACTCCAGCTTGCAAAAGCCAAAAGTCAAATCTCACAGAATTCAGGCACAATGAGGATTCAGGGGATTCCCAAGGAATGGAGTGAAAGGATTTTACCTTAAGAGAAGAAAACAAAGTGGGAAGGATGTGTTCCACACGTCCCAACCCATCCCACGGTTCTGCTCCCTTTGCACAAAGGAAAACCACAAAACACAGCACAAAGCCAGCTGAGGCACCAGGACTGGGCTGAGGGGAGCCATGTGCACACCTGAGCTACAGAGGCACCTGCTGGGATTCAAAGGGAGCTCCTGAGCTCAGCTTTACACACCTGAGAGCACCTGGAATAAATGCAACAATTCACCAAAGGTTACAAAATATTCACCAGATGAACAAAACATTCCCCAGATTATAAAACATAATATTTTCTATCCACCTTGGGACTTTTAAGGCCCCATCCCTGTGCTGAGACCTTTTCCTGCCATCCCAAATCAGAGGGAAGAGTCCAAGCCAGGCAGCTTTTAAAAACTGGATTCACCCTCTGTAATTATGAGGGCCAACAAAAAAACTGCCGAACCTTTTCCTTTCTTCTGCTCCTGCAGGAATGGGAATCTTCCAGCCATTTCAGCTTCTCCCTCCACCAGACTCCTCACAGGTCCTCCACACCTTCACCCGTCTGATCCTTTCAGCTCAGCTCTCAAATGTCAACATTCATTTACCTCCTAATTAACATCATTACGAGCAGTGACATTTTTTCTCATCCTCCCGCTTAGGTTTGTTGGGGTTTTTTGGGTTTTTTTTTTGGTGTGTCCTGATGGTTTCTGTCAAGAGGCGGTTTTCACTTCCAGCTTTTTAAAAAGTAACAGTAAAAACTTGTTATTTCCAATGAGGAGCTGCTGTGGATTCCAGGGATTGCTCCTGACAAGGAGGGACTGGGAGCGCTGCTGGGAGCGCTCTGGCAGCAGCTTTACCTCAACTTCAATTGCCATTCAGCGAGAGTCTTCTTCTTCTCCTGTTAATTTTCCTGGCTTGCCTTTGACGTTTTTCCTCCTGGCATGGAATTTTCACCCACCACAGCAAACTGGAGCCAATTCCATCCTTTCAGCAGCACTCATTACCTAATGGGGCAGGCAGAGCAGTGGCCAAGGGCTGTGAGGGGTTTCTGGACCAATTTGTGGCATTTTGTGGGGTTTTTGTTTGGTTTTTTTTTTTTTTTTATTTTGCCTCTTTGGATACAATATTATCTGCTCAATATGAGCTTTGCAAATTCTGCTCTTCACTGCAAATCCAAACAGGTCCACAACCAAGATTTAGTTCCTGCCAGGACTTGTGGCAAAATCTCTCCTCCCTGACCAGGACACATCTGGACCCTGATGAGATCAGGGCTCAGCACAGCCCCAGGCCCTGCTGAGGTTCAGGCAGGAAAATGGACACAAATCCCCTCGAATGCCCAATTCCAGGATATCTTCATGTGAATTCCCACAATTAAACACCTGGAGCAACCAGAGCCACAGGAAAAGCTCTGCAGAGTTTTAATGTCTCCAAGCCTGGTTTTCCTGGGCTCTGCTCCCACAAATGATTTGTCCTTAACAATCAGTGTTCCACGTGAAAAACCCTCCAATAAAAGAGGAGACTGGAGCAATAAAGGTGCTTTAAAAATAAAGAGTATTCTGCTCTCTCTCCCATGAAAGTGGTGGTGGGATAAACCCAGCTCCGTGCTGGAGAAAGGATCGAGGGATGTGGCTCACCCCAGCAGTGCCCTGTGTTTATCCCTGTGCTTCTATCCCAGATTTCCCTGGACCCAAATGACCTATTTTGATGGAGTGTGTAGGTAATCCAGGGACATGAGCAAACATTGTGCTGAGTTCAGACAAATGGCCTCGATTCAAAGTGAATTTTATAAATGACCCAGCCCAAGTGGGACAGCAGCTGCCTTTATGTGCATTTTAACACAATGCACCCCTCAAGGCAATTGGGATGAACAGCATCAATTCCACATTTAAATATAATTCCTGGGGAGGATCTGGAAAGAACACAGGAAAAAAAAAAAAAAAAAAAA
>VXBS01002974.1:84036-95383 GCA_013400255.1 Sitta europaea
GGAAAAAAGCAGCAGCTGAGTTATCAGAAGTGCAATTGGAGCAGCAGCTTGACAGACCCAGTTCTGGCTCTCCCAGAATTCCTCATTTACATTGATAGAAAAGGGGTTTGCTCGTGAACTCCCTCCTCCCAATTAAAGCCACGCCATCCCGCTCCCCTCTGAGCATCTTTATTTTGCAGGATCTCCCTGCTCCACTCGAGCCAGGGCACCTGACAAGAACCTGTGACAGCAGCGACAACTTCATTTGTGCTGCTGCCTTTAAATCAAAGCCTGGAAATTCCCAGAATTATCCAGAGTTTAGATGAACTGAACTCTCTCAATCAGGAAAGTGCCACTCAGAGCCCTTCGGAGCTGGATGTTGCTGATGGTGTTTGAGGAGTGCAGCCCTGGCAGAACCTGCTCCAGATTTTTTTCCTTGGGTTGGATTAAATTTGGGTTCAATCCAGCTTTGCTGGGAAGAGCTTTCAAAGCACCAACTCTGCAAATTCTGAGCCCTCCTCACCTGCAAGCCCAGGGGAATTTCAAAGCTCTGCCGGGTCAGGTTCTGGTTTCGGATGCCACACGCTCTGAAATAATTCCCACTGCTTTTACTGCTCCCTAAAAACTGCTCTGGGATCGCAGGGAAAACATTCAAGGGGAGTAAGAAACATGAAAATTCACAATTCCAAATGTTTCAGGCTGGTTTATGTTCCAGGCAGGGAAACCTCCAAGCTTCAGGATGCAACCAGGAGCCAAGGTTTTTACATGCCCAGAGCAGCTTGCTCTGAACAACATTTTTAGAAGGAAAACCTGAAAAAAACCCCAATTTGGAATCTCCAAACTTCCCACCAGGAAACACCTCAGAGCCACTGGAGCCTTGCTCGTCTTTCCCAAAGATTTGCTGCAGTCTTTCCGGGATTTAGGAAGATGGATTCTTGACAGTTTGGCAGAAAAAACAAAATAAGTTACTTTGCTGGCACCTTGCTAAAATCAGAACTTGCATAAAGGAAGGGGAAAAAAGCCAAAAGCAAAGCAAGGCCTGGCATCCACAGCAAATGCAGAATCTCTGAGTTTGTCCCTTTGGACTCAATTAGTCCAAATTTACAAAGAATGACACCCATAAAGATGTTAAACATTAACAAAACTTCTGCTAACTCACTTCAAAATGAATTTTAATTGCAAGCTGTTTGATACATTGCAAAATTTAATGAGGGGTTTATTCTGCCCACAAAAATTCCGATATATTAATTTCAGGCTAAAAATCTATAGTTCCTTAAAAGCCTGAGAGAAAAAAATAATCAATGACAGAATGTGCTAAATGCCAATCACTGAGATTGTTCTGCTTTTGAGTTTCTGGGGGGGGAGCAGATATTGAGCACAGCCCCTCCTGCTTCAACATTTCTGCTTTTAAAGGGGTTTTTGAGGGAATGTGGCAACACAGATCGCGGAATTGTTAAGGCTGGGAAAGACTTTTAAGATGATCAAGCGCAGCCATCAGACTCTGGAGGGTTTTTTTCTCTCTTAACTGGAGAGGAGGCTCAAATCAGAGGGTGAAATCTCAGAGGAGCAGCAGCTCCTGGCATTGCCTCAGCCTGTGCACAGCAGAGGGAGGGGACAGAGGGGTCCAGCCCAGGGGTGTGGCTGTGGTGACAAATGACAGAATTCCTCCTTTAGAACAATCTGACTCTAATCCTTTTATTCAAACAATTGACCTCTCTTTATACCTTTTTCAACAGGCCACTGTCACTGGTAGAAGAGTGCCAGAACTCTTCACCCCGTTGGCCAAAACTGAAAAACATCAGAGAAATTCTGTCCCACAGAGAAGAACCCAAACCATTACCCTGGTGACAAAACACCGGCACTGTTTGTGTCAAACCCTGGGAGAACAAACCCTTCCTGAACCAAAACATCACGAAGAAACTGCACTTAGAAACTCAGAAACCCAAAGTACCCAGGGGCACCCCGGGCCAGCAGCCCCTGCCCAGCACAGCTCCTGGCCAGGTGGGCACAGGAAACACCAAACCTGGGCAGGTGGGCACAGGAAACACCAAACCTGGGCAGGTGTCACTGGGAGCAGCCCAGTTTGCCCTGGGATGGCAGAACTGGCAGCAGGGGTGGGCACACAGCTGGGCATGGGGCACACCTGGATACAGGATCCACCTGGGCACGGGGCACACCTGGGCACGGGGCACACCTGGCTACAGGATCCACCTGGACATGGGGCACAGCTCCCACCTGGGCACAGGACACACCTGGCTACAGGATCCACCTGGACATGGGGCACAGCTCCCACCTGGGCACAGGACACACCTGGCTACAGGATCCACCTGGACATGGGGCACAGCTCCCACCTGGGCACAGGAGCCACCTGGACATGGGGCACAGATCCCACCTGGGCACAGGTGGACACAGGGCACAGCATCTACCTGGGCACAGCTGGATACAGGATCCGCCTGACACAGAAAACTCCTGGCACAGAACACACCTGGGCACAGCCCCCACTGCCCAGCACCCACCTGGGCACAGCCCCCACTGCCCAGCAGCAGGAGCAGGAACCCCAAAGACCCAGCAGAGCCCCCTGAGCATCCCCAGTCCCTCCCCGGGGCAGTTCCAGGGCAGGGGGGCTCTGGGAGCAGCTCCTGGCCCCAGCCCCAGCCCCCCAGTCCTGCCCCACTCCCCCAAATCAGCTTTGCCACCTCCAGCCTCCCCTCACCCATCACAGAGCAGCTCCAAAACCTCTTTCAACATTTCCCTTTCCTTCCACCCCCTGCCTTTGATTCCCTTCCAGGCTCCAGAAATTCCAGCGTGGCTTTGAACAAATATCCTCTGGGCTTTAAATTCACACAAAGCATCTGTGGGCAAAAAAAAAACCCAAATCCTCTCTCCCACTCCCCTGCCCACCGGGCTGTTGGCAGCACAGGGTGCTGCTCCAGGATCAATGGGGGTAATTTATTCTCTGACACTACACAAGGAACAACCTGATTTCCAAATGCCTTCGTGCCAGCTTCCAGCCTGAAGCACTTCTGTTATTTTTTTCCTCCTTTTAAGAACAGCTGACTTATCAAAACCAGGTTTCTCAAAGAGAAAAGCACAAGCTAAGCCACATTACAATAATTGAAGCTATTAATTACCTCCATGCCTTTCTTTTTTAAGGGAGATCTTTAATGCAGGTAATTCTGGCTAAAAGAGCTAATTTGAGCTGCTCCATCATTTAAAGGATGATTATAAAATTAATTTCGAAAGAGTGGGAGAAAGACAAAGGGATAAAGGAGAGCAAGAAGAGATGGGTATTCCCCCTGTGCTCCACCTGGGAATTATCAAAGGAACGGGGCTGTTGGAAAAGTGTAGAGAGGGCTGATGGAGCTTACAGGGTTTAGAACAGTTCATCTGATTTCCCAGAGATGTTCCAGCCCTGCAAGTGCCCCAGGCCAGGCTGGACAGGGCTTGGAGCACCCTGGGACAGTGGAAATGTCCCTGCCATGGCAGGGCTGGAATGGGATGGGATTTAAGGTCCCTTCCAACCCAAACACTCCATAATTCTGTGGGAATTCCAGCAAATCAATCCTTGGACATGAATTGTCAACAGCATTTTGTTAATTCCTAATCCTCCAATATTTACTGATGCCCTGATCCCCACTCCAAACCCAGGCACCAGGAGAGTCCCTGGGAGGCAAAAATCAAACCATCCCCACTGGGAAACAGCCAAAAGTGTCACAGCCAAGGCCAGCAGGAGCTGGAGAGCCCCTGACCTGCCAGGACAGAACAGAACTGTGCCAAGGAGCAAAAACTCAGCAATTCCCTGGATCCAGCCCCAGGATCTGCCTCCATCTGGGCTTTGGGCAGCCTGAGCTCAGCTCAGCTCACTGAATTGCCTGCTGGTAGCAGCTGATGGGGCCAGATTTCAGTCTGGGACACAGAAATGTCCCCGTGCCAAGAGCCAGCAGTGGTGGCAGCTCCCAGGGCAGGCAGGAAAAGTCGGGATCTGGGAGCTTGTGGAATTCCTGATTGTCACAGAAATCCCTCCTGTTCCCAGAGCCAGGTTTTGGACCAATTCCTTAAGGAAACAGCAAGCCCTGGAAAGGAAAATCTTCCCCTGCCCCGAGGATGCTCAGCTGGGGTTTCACACCTGAGCCTCAGGTGAGGCTGCAGGGACCAACCCCAAACTGCTGGTGAGGCAATTCCCTCTCCCTTCAGGAATGCAGCAGCTCCCAGGGGAACAGCTCAGGGATCCGGACTGGAAAACAGACTCTGCACTTCCCTCCTCACCCCACTGATCCCTGCCAGGGCATTTTTAAAGCAGCAGCAGCAAAGCAAACAGGAACAAGGGTCAATTTTTGCCACATTTTTAACTGCAGGGCTAGGACTCGAGGACAAGAGGCCCCCAGGCCTGGACCAGAGCTGGAAAACTGAGAAATTTGGCAAAATTATAAATAGATATGGGCTTGTACTTGTCAAGACACAGAGACCCCAGATACTGATGGAGATGTCAAGATGAACAAATACAAGGGAGAACTGTGAAAACACACCAGGAGTAAGGGATACAACAGCCCAGCTCTGAAAACACATCAGGATTAACCAACACCAGCCCTGAAAACACAATTCCAACTGCCAACTGCAGGAGTTTTGCCATTCTCTGGCCACACTTTGTTCCCTCTGCCCTCTCCAGAGGAACTGCACCCACGCACGTTGGTGTCCCCCTACTCTTTGAAACGCTGATATTTCCCTCCCCTGAAGCCCAGACCTGCCCCCAAAAAATCATTTTAAGGGCAGAAGGGTGAGTTGAGCAGGGAATGGATCCCCCAGTGCTGACTGCCAGCTCCAGGGAGCGATGGAGAGCGAGCCCAGGGAAGCGCTGGCATCCAGGGAAAACCCAGCAGGCAAGGCGCGCTTAAACCAGATTTTGTGAGGCAGCCGACATCTGAAAACAAAGCGATTCCAGCCTTGAAACAACTTGTAAACAGCAGAAAAAAACCATCCCCGAGTGGGGCCGGGAGAAAGCCCAGCAGGGAGAGGGCTTTGAAAGAGCCGAGGTGCGCGCTGCTCCCTTTGAAGGCGCAGATAAGCGAGGTGTAGAACACGGGTGTTATCAGCTCCGGCAGACACAGCCTGACACCGAACGCAAATCCCGGATCCCCGTGCAGGGGGAGACCTCCCTGCACAGGCACAGCCGCAGGAATGACAGGGATCGGTGTCTGAGGAGGAAAAAAGCGCCCCGGGAAGGCGCTGAGCTTCGCCACCGCCGCTGGTGCTGCGAGGAATCGCAGCTCTGCTCTGACACGGTTTAAAGAGAAGCCCGAGGATCCCGCTTTTTCCAACCCGAAACATCGCCTGCACTGACTTCCAGCCTCCTTCCCCTGCCAAATCTGGGTATTATTCACTGCTTTACAGTCTATATTTTGGGTCACATCCTGAAGGAGGCTCCAATATTTTTCTCAGCTTCCAGCCAGGCGTGTCAGACTCAGTCTCAGTCTCAAAAAAAAAACACAACCCTGTTTTTAGATTACAGCTATTGAGGCTTTTTGCAAAAACCTCTTTTTTTTTTTTTTCCCCCACTCTTCCAACCGCGTGTTTGCAGGACAAACACAGAAAGAAATTAAGAATAAACACAGAAAGAAATTAAGAATTAATGACCTTCAGGGATTTTTTCCCCCCCTCCACTATCACAGGCTTCCCTGCCCCTCATCCCTTGGGATGGAGGACACACAGCAGTGACAGTTCCATGGGGATCTTTGCCCCTGAGGTGACCGAACAACAAAGAAAGGACAAATCGGGATAAAAAGGGCAATTCAACCATTATCGGGGTCGTTTTCAGCCTAAAAGCATCTCCTTCCCAGCCTGAATATTCATTAAAAGCTTTCCAGCAGGCAGCAAATGGACTCCATCAGGTGAACGCATGGAAAAGCAGGATTGGGGCAGAGCGGGGCGGGAGCTGCATGGATGGGAAGGGGAGATTCCCTCTCCCTGCCATCCTCCAGGGCAGGATTTGGGAAGCAGACGCTCCCCGGAGAAGGAAAGGCAGGAGGACTCAGGCAGGAGCTCGGGAAGGAGCTGGGACCTTCCAGGATGGACACAAACTGTGCAGCTCCTCCAGTTCCACCTCAGCCTTCCTTCCAGCATCCCCAGTTATTTCTGCATTCCCGGGAGCTCTGGGACGATGTGGGAGCACCAACCTCCCTGTCCAAAGCCTCGAACTTCCCAACAGCTGCCAGGGGGGGCTGGAATTCCCTAGGGAAGCCATCAGCTCCGTCTGGAATGCAGGGAGAAGCAGCGCCCTGAGCCAGGAATTCTGCTCCTCACAGAGGAAATCCAGGCTCAGATGAGACCTGGAGAGCGGAATTCCAAAAGCTGGGAATTCCCCACTGCCCCTTCCAGGAGAAAAGGGGGGGTTGCAGGAAGAACCTTTCCCACTAAAGCAAAGTTTTAGGGCTTTGAAGCCTTTGTGGGATTCGTTTCCAATTAAAAGCACACAAACTAAAATTAAACAAGGAAATCAATTTTGCAGATTCCAAAGAAGATGTCACTGCCATTGAAATAAGGATTTCTAAAGCCACTCCATCCACATTTCCCAGTCCTATGGAAAACACTTCCTATGAAAGAAAAACATCTGACCATCACAGATAAAGCATCCAGGAGTTCCTGCAATGAGGAAACTCCAATCGCTGCACAGGGAAAGGAAACTTCCCCATTTTTCTGGGTTTTAAGTGGTGATGAAAGAAATCCTTTCCAAGACACACAAACCCCTTCCCAGCTCCAGCCTCGTGCACGCCCAGGGCAGGATAATTCCTGTCAACTCGCAAATAAAAGCAATTACAGCCTGGGAAAAAAAAAAAAAAATCTGCCGGAGAGTGGCAAGTGGGAGATGAGAATCATTTGGGAAGCAATCTGCTTTTCAGAATCCCTGCGAGGAACAGCAGCTGCTGGGGAGGCACAGAGGGGGGAGAGGGAGAGGGACCATCCTCAGCTCCCACCCACGCTGGGACGCCGGGAAAAGTCTGCAGGATCCTGCAGGGTTATCCCACAAAACTGCCCAGGGAGCAGCAGCAGGAGGTGAGACATTAATTTTGAAGAATTAAGGATTTTTTTTTTAAGTTGTTGAATTAGCTAAAGTAGACAGATAAGCTTTGTCTGTAGTTAACAGAAGTTGATTTTAGATAAGCTGTGCTCCATCCAGTAACTCATTGCTTGTCAGCTTTGTGTTTCTGTAGCTGGGCTTGTAACGAAAATCAAAATGTGGTAAATTGATCTCAAGGACACCAGATATCCCAGACTTCCCATGGCTGAAAAATTCATTGAACACAAGGAACTCTAGGTTCTACCAAGGATTCATTTGTGCACTGGAAAGGTAAAAAAGTCAGCAGGAGGAAGAGTCATTTTACTTCCTCATTTCCAGTGACCCCTCCCCAGAACAGACCCCCCACTCATTTCAGGGGACAAACCACACCGTGCTTAATGGCTTTTTTCCAATTAGCATACGAGGGGGGGAAGAGGAAGTGACAGGGGGATGAATATGCATTTGTGTTTTGTATATTCAACACTTGTGTAAATAAAAAGCTTTGTAATTCCCTGTGATCTCAGCAGTGAGCATTAGGGAGTTACCCCACAATAAANGCACAGGGAAAGGAAACTTCCCCATTTTTCTGGGTTTTAAGTGGTGATGAAAGAAATCCTTTCCAAGACACACAAACCCCTTCCCAGCTCCAGCCTCGTGCACGCCCAGGGGAGGATAATTCCTGTCAACTCGCAAATAAAAACAATTACAGCCTGGGAAAAAAAAAAAAAAAATCTGCCGGAGAGTGGCAAGTGTGAGATGAGAATCATTTGGGAAGCAATCTGCTTTTCAGAATCCCTGCGAGGAACAGCAGCTGCTGGGGAGGCACAGAGGGGGGAGAGGGAGAGGGACCATCCTCAGCTCCCACCCACGCTGGGACGCCGGGAAAAGTCTGCAGGATCCTGCAGGGTTATCCCACAAAACTGCCCAGGGAGCAGCAGCAGGAGGTGAGACATTAATTTTGAAGAATTAAGGATTTTTTTTTTAAGTTGTTGAATTAGCTAAAGTAGACAGATAAGCTTTGTCTGTAGTTAACAGAAGTTGATTTTAGATAAGCTGTGCTCCATCCAGTAACTCATTGCTTGTCAGCTTTGTGTTTCTGTAGCTGGGCTTGTAACGAAAATCAAAATGTGGTAAATTGATCTCAAGGACACCAGATATCCCAGACTTCCCATGGCTGAAAAATTCATTGAACACAAGGAACTCTAGGTTCTACCAAGGATTCATTTGTGCACTGGAAAGGTAAAAAAGTCAGCAGGAGGAAGAGTCATTTTACTTCCTCATTTCCAGTGACCCCTCCCCAGAACAGACCCCCCACTCATTTCAGGGGACAAACCACACCGTGCTTAATGGCTTTTTTCCAATTAGCATACGAGGGGGGGAAGAGGAAGTGACAGGGGGATGAATATGCATTTGTGTTTTGTATATTCAACACTTGTGTAAATAAAAAGCTTTGTAATTCCCTGTGATCTCAGCAGTGAGCATTAGGGAGTTACCCCACAATAAACACACACTTTGCCACTTTGAACTGCCAGAGAGTTTTTGTCCATCATAACTGGACACTGATACTAGGTCGATATTCATATTTTAGAAACTCAGAGGATCACAGCCCAAACCACAAAATCCTGGTGCTGGAGCCAGAGCCTTTCCACGGACTTCACAGGCAGCTGTGAGATGAAAACTGAACTGAAAGGCTCGGAAGCTGCTTTGATGGGAAGGGAACGGGCTGGTTCAGCAGGAGCCCAGCTGAGCAGTTTCTCACCTCCCCTCCTCGGCTCCCTGTGAAGCTGTGACCTCCAGAGCCCGCAGCTCCAGGCGTGTGCAGGGAGAGGGGCTGGCCAGAGGCACTCCTGCAGCATCCACTGCTTTAATGGCTTTTGGGAGCCCCGGCGTTAGAAATGCACATTGTACCGCTGCCTTGTCGCAGGTGTTAGGATGAGTGTCTCATGGCTTTTGCTGAATTAGTTTAGTTAGTTAGAATTAGTTTTAGAATTTAGGTGTAGTGTGTTCTGACTGCCTAAACTCAGAACTGCCTAAACTCAGAAGTTAAACTCAGTTCTAACTTCTAAAAAGAGGCCCGAGCTGCTATCAACATTCTCTGTTTGTGAAAAAGAGACCAAAGCCCAAATCAAAGGATGATAAGGAAGGAATTAAAACTGAAGAATATGTGCTCTAAAAGGGCAGAGCCAAGGAGTGGCCATGCAGAGCAGCTCCTGGAAAATCTGAATATGCATAAGACCCATGCTGCCTCCACATCTGTGCCGGGAGTGGCTGCAATAATTCCCGTGCACGTGTTGGGGCAGGGTCCTTTCCTGGGAAATCACGAAGCCAAAAGGAATTCTGCACAAATGAAGTGGAAAGACAGAGGAGAGGCAAAGGAAAATGCAGCACCCGGGCTGCAGAGGCAAAAGGAAGATGAGGCACTGAGGGGGAGGCAGTGAACTCAGCCAGGAATAAACTCCCAGGATTTGGCCGTTCCTCACTTGCAGCCCTGCCTCTCCCACTGCATTCCCTCAGCATGGGATTATCGACAGAAAATCAAGGAGCAGAGCCTGGATCCCAGGGGGAATGACAAGGGAAGGCTCAAGGAGTGGGAGGCATTGGGGCAATGTGACAGATGATGCAACTTTCCTAAAATAAACCCCAAAAAAGGCTGGGAGCAGTTTGTGATCTGAAGCCCACGACACCAGGATAAAGCAGCAGCAGCAGCAGCAGCAGCAGCACAATCCCAATAAAAATCCCAGTCCCTCCCACCCATACAAAACACCAGGGACATAAAAGAGCTGGAAAGCCTCGTTATTAAAGCAACCATCTCCAGCCTAAAAGTCAACTTCCCACCTAAATTTTCCAAGCAGAGACATCTCCAGACTGCCTCTGTCAGAGAGATGTTTTGGGGTGCTCTGGGTTTTGGGGTGTGAGGTTCTGAGTGCCACAAAGCAGGGACAATCAGCAGCAATTCCCAACAGCCTCAGCACTGGGAATTCCCAGCTCCAGCAGGTCCTGACACAAAGCACACCATCAGGCCCTGGGGGATTTGCTGCTCAGGGCGGGATTTTCTTCTTTTCCATGGATTTAGAGGCAGGAGTTGCATGAATCCTGCCAGATCTCTCAGGGGGACAAAGCAAAGAGAACCCCGAGCCTGGAAAACAAGAAAAAGTCTGGGGGTGAGGATTCCAGGGAATCCCAGGGTGGACTGGGTTGGGAGGGACCTCAAAGAGCTTTTTGTTCCCCCTGGAACAGGTGAGTCGTGCACCCTGGGGCAGGGCAGGAGCACACCTGGATGAACATTCCTGCATTTCCCCTCCCAGCCTGGAGCCCCACAGGCTCATCCCACCCTGCTCCCTGCTCAGGATTTCATTTCTCACCTCTCGACGCCCAAGGTTCCCTGGCATAGCTGTGGGAGCAGCTGAACGAGCTGGAAAAGTGGGATTTTATAAAGGACACAGCCCTTCCCCTTGGAATTCCTCCTGCAGGATTTCACATCCAACAGGTCGGGGAGCAAAGGAAACCCAGCTCGGGATTCTCCAGGCCGTGGCATCGATGTGAAGGCACTTAAAGCAAGCTGGCTCATTAAAAAAAACCCCAAAAAATCCATTTTTAAATCTGGGAGGGTGAATGATAATGCAGGTTTTCCTAAGAGCAGGTCAAGTCAAGGTTACTTGAAGCGCTGAGTTAATGGGCTCATAAATACCATCATTAGGTACCAGTCCGCAGCTTGGAAACACACAGGAACCATCCTCCGGATGAAATTGGATTTTGTTTATTTGTGCCCAGCCCTGGCTATGACTAAAACTACTCAGAATGCCCGGAAAATGAAATATTTGAAATATTCAGCTGCGAGAGGCTTCGAGAGAATTGGCTGCAAGTCTCTCTGCCCTATTACCAATAATTAAAACCCGGTTTTTTCATAGGCAGAAGCGGGGGAAAAGGGGGTTGAGCTTTCTTTTCCTGCCGAGTCACATCAGCACGGCTAGGGAGGAGATAGGAGCGCCAGGATTTTTCCCCCTACGGGCAAAAATTATTGGGAACTGACTCATCTGAATTTAATTACCGGGCCAGCTCGGAGAGAGGAAATTCCAAACAAGGCTCCTCTGCAAAGTTTCCTTCAGGAATCGAAATGAGATCCCCTGGAATGGGCTGGGGTGTGGGATGGATGTGGGAATCAGGGATGTGGGAGTTCAGGGATGTGGGAATTCAGGGATGTAGGAAATTAGGGATGTGGGAATTCAGGGATGGGGAATTCAGGGATGTGGGAATCAGGGATGTGGGAATTCAGGGATGTGGGAATTCAGGGATGTGGGAATTCAGGGATGGGGAATT
>VXBS01002974.1:96069-110879 GCA_013400255.1 Sitta europaea
GGGGAGTTCAGGGATGGGGGAGTTCAGGGATGGGGAATTCAGGGATGGGGAATTCAGGGATGGGGAATTCAGGGATGGGGAATTCAGGGATGGGGAATTCAGGGATGCACCCCAAAAAGCAGGAGCAGCTTCTGCCAGGGGGAATTCCTGCTGGTGGGAATCCCAAAGGGGCTGAGCTGACGCAGGCCAAGGCTCAGGGGGAAAGGCAGCTCAGGGATGCAGCACAGGGACACCTGGAGGGGCAGCAGGGATGCAAATCCATCCCTTTTCCCTCCAAGGAGCCCCAAAGTGACACCTGTAAAACTTAAACCAGGCTTTAATCTCAGTTTTAAGGACCCTGTGAGCATGAAGGCTCAGCTCAAAGCCAGGCTCTCATTCCCCACAATTGGCATTTGGGAAGTTGTTTTTTTTTTCCCTGTTGTATTTACGAGGAGTTTATTAATTTTATTTTATTTTATTTTATTTTTCCAGCAGGTTCCCTCTGCCAGGCTTTGTTTTATTTTTGACATGACAAGACACAGCTCTGCTCTGGCAACACCTCCAGGCTGAATAATGTTTTTTAACCAGCTCCATCCATCTTCCCAGCCAGCACACACAGCTGAGTGCCTACAAACCAACAGTGCCCTAAAATATTAATGCATTCTAATAAAACCAGCCAGGGCTTTTTTTTTTTTTTTTTTTTTTCATCCAACAGCAACATCTAATTTTCCAAGGGGGCCTGGGAAGGGTAAACAATTGGTACGTGGTAAATGGCAACTTCCCTCCCATCAATACACCCTAAACACTCCAGTCCTGCTCCCTCAGAATTGCCAGCCAGGATAAATCACTCAGATAAATGGGATTTGCAACAGGATCCTCACAAATAATCACAATTTAACTGGCTGCTGATAATCCCAGACAACACCTGATCATTTCAAATGCTTCATTCTTCCCTTCCAGAGGGGTGTTGGGTTTAAATCCAACCGCCAGGAGCTTCCCCTTGCTGCCAGCCAGGATTTTAACCATTTGCTGAGTGCAGTGGATCACCATGTCCTTGATCAAATTCCCTCTGCAGTTCCTTATTTCTCCTGCCTTCAGAGCCCTGGGGAAACCCCTGAACATTGGAAATACTGGCCTTTACCCCAAATCACAGCAATATTTCCGAGAGCATTTCCCTGGGATGAGAGGGGGGTGGGAATTCCATCTCCTGTCCCAGGGACGGGTGGATCTGGTGAAACACTTCCAGAAGTTCATCAACAGCAATAATCAGAACAAAACCAGGGCTTGAGCATGGCAGGGTTTGAGGAGTTCTCAGAGGTTGGGTGAGTTTATTTGTTTTTTGTTTTTTTTAAATCCTTCTTCTCCTACCCAGCCACTCCACAGACTCTGCGACAACAGGAACAGCCAACGCTCACTGCCAAGCAAATCCCAACTTTCACAAGGAAGCCAGTGGGAATAATTGGGAATTTCCCCTCCTTCAGGCACCAGCTGCTCACTCTGAGCCCCCTGCCAAGCCCACACTCCCAAGCATCCTGCAAGGAATTCTCAGCAGCAGCCACCTACCAGAGCGAGGATCCCTCCGTGCCGGCAACCTCCAGGACGTCGTAGCCATCCTCCAGCTGGAAATCCATGAACACCAGGGCAATGGTGTCCCCAGGCTCGGCCAGGATGGTCCAGGTGCAGTCTGCATTGTTGCCATACTCCAGGGGGAAGTGGGGGCTGGAGATGACCCCGCTCTGGCCACGCAGGGTCCCTCCGCAGGCGTCGTCGGCTGCAACACAACGCCCGGGGTGAGCCCAGCCCTGCCAGAGCTCAGCCCAAAGCCACAGCCAAGCCCTGCTCTGCCCAGGGGGGGTTTGCTGTGGCTCTTAAGGATGTAAAATCCATCGGGATCAGCCAGGGGGGGGTCGTCCCTGTGTTGGCTCAGCTCATTTTTAACGCCCCCCGTGCCAGAGCTGCCCCCAGGAGCAGCCAGCACGTCTCCCTGCCACACACAACTTCCTCCCTTGTTCTTGCCCGTGTGTCCTGCTCCATCACACAGCCCCTGGATGATTTAGGTGGGAAAAGCCCTCCAGGACCATCGAGTGCAGCCAAGATCCCCACCTTGTCCCCAGCCCAGAGCACTGAGTGCCACATCCAGGCTGGAGCCCTGCAGGGCTGGGCACTCCAAACCTGCCTGGCAGCCCCTGCCAATGCCTGGCCACCCTTTCCAGGAGGAAATTCCTCCTCATGTCCCTTGTTTCCTGATTAGGATCCTCTGAGGTTTTTCCTGGAACTTTCCTCCCATCCATGCCTGGCAAAGAAGAGGAAAATCCCAGGAGAGAGTGAACACTGTCCCAGCCCACCCAGATCCCAGACTGGAAGGACCAGGAGGGGATGGAGAACAGGCTGAAGAATTTTCCTTCAATGCCACTTTAGAATTCTCCAACCAGGGACTGCTCTGCTTTTAAGCAAACTCACAGGAGCTGAGGATCCAGCCAAAGGCACGATTGCCTTTTTTATTATCATCATCATATTTATTACTAAGAGGGGAGTTCTTAATTTAAGTTCCTTGACAATTTTCTCACTGCAAAAGGTATTTAAATGGGGAATATATTCCCTTCCCATCCACCTCTAAACACACACTCCCTCAGTTTGTAGAGGCTGTTATTGCTTCAACATATCCTACAATCTTCCAAAAGCTTCCTGAGCAGCTCTCCAATTATTCTGGGCACGGCCCAGCCTCAGCAGCTGCTGGAGTTACAGTAAGACAGAGCACTTTTGATGAGATTATGCAGATTGGCTATGCCCAAAATGGAGCTCCACAAATGTTCCCAACTTCTCCTCTGGCTTTGCTGAGTTTTTACTCTGCTGCCCACCAGAACCATAAACCCACCAGCTCTGCTTCAATTCAGCAAAAAGTCTGGGCAAAGGCTTCTCCCTGTGTGCATGGAAGTGTTTTCCCAACAGGCTGGGAGGTTTTGGGCTTGGTTTGGGTTTGCTGTGCTGGAGGTTCAGTGGCACAGGTGAGGGCAGAGCAGGAGGCAGCAGCCTGAGCCCGCTGGGAATTCTGCCTCCAGCATTCCAACTGCCAGGATAAAAATGCAGCTGGACTTGTGGGGCTCAGCCTAAGCCTGGTTAGGCTCAGAACTTGGCCTCATCTCACTCCTGAGAGCAGAAGAGGGCACTGGGAAATGTGTAAAACACACAGGGAATCAGTTCCAGGGATTTCTGACACGGGGATGGGATTTTTCTAGGGATGGGATAAACCTCAGGCTTCACAGCCAGTCAGGACATCCAGTTCTTGGGGCAAATTCCCAAATTCCACAGCCAAACTCCTGCCCCAGGTGCAGTTCTCCTCCACACCAGCCAAGGTGGCATCCCTGGGGAGATCCCAGCCTTTCCAGCTCTCCCAGCCCAGCACACCGAGCCTGAATGGATGGATCCATGCTGAGAGCATCAATCCTGATCCAGCTGTGCTTCCCAAACTGCAGCTGGGCTGTAAATCTGCCCACACACCTCACTGAGCCACTCCTGGAATTCCCAGCTCCTTTCCTTTCCCTCTGGATGAGAAAACTTTGCAATGCCCAAGGTTGGGATTGCAGAGAATTCCCCTGAGCTGGGTTCAGGGAATGCAGCATCCCCAGGGAGCAGCAATGCTGAAGGAGAGCCCAGCATCCCAACAACCTCCCCTGGATTCCTCCTCTTTCCCACCAGGAATTTCTCTTCGATTCTTTCAACACATCAAGACCAGAGCAGAGGCAAAGCTGCCAGTACAGGCACAAAAGGTCACAAAGAAGGGGAAAAGCAGGAAAGAAAAGCAAAGGAAAGCCTGGATCAGGAGCAGAATCCTGTTATCCTGGAGAGGAGGGGAGAGGAGAGGGAAGGGCACAGTCCCCAACCCTTGTCCTTTCAAGTGACATTGGACAGGTCTGTTCCCAAGAAAGCTTTAACCTGCTCACCTTGGCAGCACTTTTCTTTGTCTTTCCTCTTTTTTCTTTTCCTCTTTTATCAGGATCCCATCCCCAACTTCCATTAGAAAATGAAATAAATACATTTAATAAACTTCCCAATGGCTGTGACCAGTAAGGCAATTTTAACAGAATTGGTTACAATCTTCACAGGCCACAAAGATCTTGTTTCTCTCAGGGAAAGCTAAATTTATTAAATATATTTATTCTCTTCCAAGCAAGAGCTTGGGAATCCTCCTTTTCCCTGCAGAAGAAAGGGAGAGCCTGTTTGATAGGATGCAAATCCTTTCACCCTTTGCTCCAAGGGAAATCTGTGTCCCCAGTTTATCAGCCCAGCACGACTGGGACACTCCTGGGAGCCCTGAGATGCTTCTGGAAGTGCAGCAGGGCTTCAAACCCACCCTCTGCAGCCTGGCTTTGCTGCTTGCTGCTCTCCTGGAACAAGATTTAAATGTTCCAAGAGAACATTTCCCCTTCCTGCCTTCCAAAAAAACGCTTCAAGTGCAAATTCCAAGGCGAAGTCTTCCAGGATCAGCACCAAGCCCCTCAGAAGAGCAGGGGCTGCCTCCAGGGAGCTGCAGGCACAGCTCCACCAGAGCAGCTGAAAAGCAGATTTTGTGCTGCCCTTGGAGCCATTCCCTGGATTTCCCTCCTCCCTGGAGCAGCTCAGGTGCCACCAGCCCCAGGCAGGGTGGAAATGCAGGACTGAGCTTCTCCTCCAGCTGGAGAGGGGAGCTCACAGCTGGAAGTGCTGCCAGCCCAGCTCCAGCACCAGCTGGGGTCAGGATTAATCCCTGCCTCCCTGGGGTTCCCTCCACAAATGCTGAAGGAAGCTGGGCAAGGGCCAGATCTGGGAAACGCCCTCAGAGCAGAGGGAGCTGCTCCATCCAGGCTGGGAATTCCCTTTTCTCCCACCAAGGTGGTGCTTTGCCCGTTCCCAAGGTGGAATTTCAGGGAATTTCACCTTTTAGAGTGTCCAGAGGAGGGTCATGAATGGTGGAGGGGCAGGAGGGCAGAGCTCAGCTCCTCCTGATGGAATATTAGGATGGATTTAGGGCCAGGTTCTTCCCTCAGAGGGTGCTGGGCACTGCCCAGGCTCCCTGGGGAATGGGAACATTCCCAAGGCTGCCAGAGCTGCAGGGGAGTTTGGACACTGCTCTCAGGGGGGGATTTTGGGGTGTCTGTGCAGGGCCAGGAGCTGGAATCAATGATCCTTCATCCCTTGGTTCTGTATTTTCACCTCCAGTGAAACTCAAAAAATAAAAATAAAAGAAATGTATTATAAAAGTGACAAAGACCATCCTAATCTGAAGGATAAGCAGAGAAAAGCATCATATAATAAAAACCAGCAGGGACAGGCAGCCCTCTCTCAAATCACTCTGAGCCCCTCTTCACACTCTCTAAACATTCCTGGCCCCAAACCAGCAGGGAAGTACCCAAAAAAAAAAAAAAATAATAATAAACCACCCCACTGAGAGGCACAACACATCTCTGTGCCGTGTAACCCATCCAAGGGAGCATTAAAAACATCCCAAGCAAACAACATTTGCTCACTTTAAACTCCAGCTCCCAGCTTGGAGGGGCTGATTGATTGCCCAGGCAGAGTCAATAAAAAGAATCAATAAGAGATGCTCTGCTGAAGTACACAAGGAATGCAGGGCAAGAGACTTCAAGAGCAGCAGCAGCAGCAAATGTTTTTGGTAGAGCATTCGTGTATTTACACACTCTGCAGCCCCCGTGGGAGCACAATTAGCAAGGCACTCTCTGGACTGCTGAAGGGATTTGGAGTTTCCCTGCCCCAAACTGGCTGGAATTTGGGAATTGTTGGGGTTTCACCTCCCCTACAGCCCCTCCAGGCAGGGCACATCCCAGCCAGGCACAGATCCACCTTTCCTGCAGCACAGGCACCCTGGGATGTGCCACAGGGCAGGCAGGCTGGCACTGGAAAGCAGAAAATGCCATTCCCAGTGTTGGAGCTGGAAAACCTGCAGGCTTTGGAAGGTGCTGGATCTTCTGGATGATCATGGAATTGGGTTGGGTTGGGAAGGAGATTAAGGATTGTCTCATTTCACCCCATTCTATGGGCAGGGACACCTTCCACTATGCCAGGTTGCTCCTTGGACACTTCCAGGGTTCCAGCATCCACAGCTTCTCTGGGGAATCAATCCCAGCCCCTCACCACCCTCAGAGGGAGGAATTTCCTCTGATATTTAATCCAAACCTTCTCTCTTCCAGTTTAAAACCCTTCCCCTCGTCCTGTCCCTTGTAAAACTGGGGTTTCCCCCCACTTCAGCCCAACACACTGCAGCTGAAGCAGCTGTGCCAATTCCCAACACTCCAAACCCTTCACAACTTTCCCATTATCCCCCCAAACCCCGGCAGCCTTGAGGATAAAGGGTTAACCTTTAAATCCCTTAAAAAGCATCAACCACAATCCAAACTCCATCCACAACCACACCACATTTCCCTTCCCCCTTTAGGGCTGCTTTCAAAGGGTTGGGTTTGTGGGGTTGGGATTTAAGGGCTGGGATTTAAGGGCTGCTTTTCTAAGGGTTGGGTTTGTAGGGTTAGTTTTTAAGGGCTGTTTTTGAAGGGCTGCTTTTTAAGGGTTGCTTTTTGAGCATTGACTTTGAAGGGCTGGTTTTTAAGGGTTGGGTTTCTAAGGGTTGGGATTTAAGGGATGGTTTTTAAAGGTTGGGTTTTAAGGGCTGGTTCTCTAAGGGTTGGTTTCCAAGGGTTAGTTTTTAAGGGTTGGGTTTCTAAGGGTTGGGTTTGAAGGGATGGTTTTGAAGGGATGGGATTTAAGGGATGGGTTTTAAAGGGTGGGTTTTAAAGGGTGGGTTTTAAGGGATTGGGTTTTAAAGGTTGGGTTTTAAGGTCTGGTTTTCTAAGGGTTGGTTTCCAAGGGTTAGTTTTTAAGGGCTGGTTTTTGAGGGTTGGGTTTCTAAGGGTTGGGTTTTAGGGCTGGGATTTCAAAGGCTGGGTTTTAAGGGCTGGTTTCCTAAGGGTTGGATTCCAAGGGTTGGGTTTGAAGGGATGGTTTTTAGGGCTGGGTTTCAAGGGCTGGGTTTTAAGGGTTGGTTTTTAAGGATTGTTCTCCAAGCACTGGGTTTTAAGGGCTGGTTTCCTAAGGGTTGGATTCCAAGGGTTGGGTTTGAAGGGATGGTTTTTAGGGCTGGGTTTCAAGGGCTGGGTTTTAAGGGTTGGTTTTTAAGGATTGTTCTCCAAGCACTGGGTTTTAAGGGCTGGGTTTTAAGGATTGCTTTCCAAGGACTGGGTTTTGAGGGTTGGTTTTTAAGGGCTGGGTTTTAAGGATTGCTTTCCAAGCACTGGGTTTGAAGGGCTGTTTTTTAACCCTTTTAAACCAAACCCCCCACCCCACCCCACCCATCCCGAGCAGGATCCCGTTACCTCTGCAGACGGGGAGAGGGAAATCCCAGGAGGCTCCGTGGCCTGAGCTGGCCTGGCAGGTGAGCAGGGCGTGTCCCTCCAGGAAGAAGCCGGGGTTGCAGCTGTACCTGACCCTGTCCCCGATGCTGAAGGTGGTGCCCTGCTGGACCCCGTTCCGCAGCCGCCCCGGGTTCCCGCACGTGTGGCTGGGCAGGGCTGCAAGGCAAGCAGGGCCAGGTGAGGGCCAGCTGAGGGCCAGCTGAGGGCCAGGGACTCTCCTGGCACCAGCACAGCTGCCACTCCCTGTGGCCACACAGGGAAAAGCCCCTTCTGTGTTCACATCTATCAGAGCTCAGGACATCCCTCTGGGGGTCCAGAGCTGCCCAGACCCCTGCGGGGGGCTCAGAGACCCTGGCACACAGCCCAGAGCACCAGTGGGCTCCTTACAAAGTGCCACAGTTCCGGGGTCTCTGAGGGTCCCAGCCAGGCTAGCTGCAGTCCCTCAGAGGAGAAACCGTGGCAAGGACAAAAATAAAAGACCAAAAGGCTCTCCCCCTCTGCAGGTACAGTTCTGCAGCTTTATTTCAGAACCTGATCCATGAAAAACCTGCTGAGGAAGAGGATGCTGGCTACGTGGCCAGGTGGTTTTGTTTCCCTGGAAAAGGGGGAGGCTGAGCAATAGGAGCAGACCCCAGGACAGGTGGTGTCAGGTAAAGGGGCTCAGAGGTTCTTGGGAGAGTTACACACAGTTTGTGTGTGGATTTACAAGACTTCAGATACAGTTTTAACAAAACTACTTTGTGAAATACAGCAACAAACCATGGAGCAAATTGCCACCTTTCCATGAGGAAACAAAATCCACAGCAGTGTCGTTGTGGGAGATGAACAAACAACATGAACCTCGTTTATAAAAACTTCATCTGACTCCTCTTTATTCAAAACCTGACCCCCTTTATAGATCTCCTAGAGCAGGACATCCCACTGGGCAGAAGATGCCAGAACTCTTCATCCCATTGGCCCAAACCAAAAGACAGAGAGAAGTCCATCCCACAGAGAGGAATTCCAAAATTTCACTCTTGTTACAACAACACTGGCAATGTTTATGCCAAGCCTGTGAGAACCAGGTCTTCCTGAACCAAAACATCATGAAGAAACTGAGTCTGGAAACTCAAAAACTTCAGCAGCCCAGAACTAACATTTCATTTTCTGTAATGATACTCAAACCCCCAATTTAATTAAATTACCAATGTCACTTTTTTTTTTTTAATGAACCCATTCCTGCTTTTATGCTTCCATCCTTTAGAATTAATGAGTAGAGCTCCGCTATAAATAAAAATCCATCATTTTTAAAAGTCAATCTCTACCACGAGCTGCTCTCTACTTAATGAACTGTGAAGAATCAGACAACCCTGACCTGCACAGGATCTTAAAATCAGACTTGAAAAACAGATCTCAGATTAAAATTCTGCTTCACTGGGCTGCCTGCACATTTCAGCTCTCGTTGGGGGGAGCAGCATTAACCCCTCACTGCCCTGGGGGGTTGGGTTGGGGTTTTTAAATCCCCCAAGTGCAGGAGATGAGGAGATCTTCAAATTCCTGCTGGTTTGCAGCAGCACCAGGGCTGCCACACGAGGTGACAGTGACCTGATGCACAGGAGGAACCATCACATGCCTTCAGCTTGAGCATTTTTATTTTCCAGACTCTGCACTGGTGTGGCACTCTGAATTCCAGTGTTCTCCTCCCAGCTCACACAGAACAATCCTTGGCCAGCCCCACAACCAAGGGCACAATTACAGCTTCAGGCCCCAAAAAGTGCCAAAAAACCAGCAAATTGAGGGGAGAACATGGGAGGGTGGGACTGCCTCACCTGGAGCTGGAATTGCACAAACAACAAAACTGAAATTGGACCAAAACTGATCAAAGGGGGAAAACTCCTGAGCAGGATCCAGCCTGGGTGGAGCCCTGGCCAGGCTCCTGCACTGCCCAAGGTGGAGCCTGGGAAGGGCTTTTAATTAATTCAAATTTATTCCTTTAACTCTTATTTTATTCCTCTAACTCTCTCCAGCCTCTGTTCCTTGTAGCCTCTCCAGGCATCACCAGGACATGGAAAACAGTCAGGGCTAAACCCACCAGGGCCTGGAGCTCTCCCAGTTCCTCCAGTCATCCCTCCAAGCCAGCCAAGAGGAACCTGGTGGGCACAAAGCAACCTCTGCCCTCTGAACATCCTCCTGCCCCACAGCTCTGCTTTCTTCCTTTTCCCTCCCAGTTTGGGCCCCTTTAGACCCCTCCACGAATTCCTGGGGTTGGTGTCTCCCATTCCAGCTGGAGGGGTCCCTGCCCACTGGGGGTGGAACATGAGGAGCTTTAAGGTCCCTTCTGGCCCAAACCCCTCCAGGATCCTGAGGTTTCACCCCGGGAGCACCACCCAGGATCCTCCTCCAGCCACACTTTTACCTTTTCCTGTGAGTCCCAGAGCAGGTGTGGCTCCCACATTTCACAGGGAGCAGCTGAACTCCAGATGGGAATGGAGATTTGAGGCATTTCCACCACAGAGCTCCCAGAGCTGCTGACCTGCCCCAGCAGCCTCATCCCACCCACTGATTTTCATTTTTTTCCCCCTCTCTTTCTCCTTGTTTTTCCAACTGTGAGCTGCTACAGAGCTCCCAGAGCTGCACATCTACTCTGCCTCCCCTCCACCTTTTCTTCCCTTCCACTCCTTTCCACCAGGCTGCTCCCAACTTTCCTCATCCCAGGGCGGCTCCACTGCGAGTTTTCAACATCAGGAGCTTTCACAAGCAGGTGCTCGGCAGGCTGTGCCTCCTTGTTCCAGTTCATTCGAAATTAATTAGGAGTTTTTTAAGTCATTAGATGTGACTCAACGCATCCTTGGCCAGAGTCCCACCATCACAACGCATCCAGCCTGATTACATCAGCCTCTCCCAAGCCCCCAAAGCTCTCATTGCCAGCAGGGAAAGAAAAAAGGAGGGAAAAAAAAATTAAAAATAAAAGAGATGCTTCTCTCCTTGCTCGCCATCAGCTCCTTGACCTATTGCAGGGACTTTCAAACAAAGCTGAAATCCATCCTCACCCCCTGAGCAGAAACCTCCCCTGCTTCCTATTCCAATTAATCTCCAGCTCCATCTTCTCTGTTGGTATTGCTGGGATACGAAGCAAGCCCGAGGTTTCGGGCGTGCAGCCCTGCTCTATTACCCTATTTACATAGCTAAAAGCAGCTTTTTTACGGCTTGAATCACCCGGGCCGGTTTACGACCGAGATTTCCACGCCATCATTGTTCTAACCTTGAAATCTTATCAAGGAGTGCAACTCTGATGATATGAGGCTGTACATCACATCCCCGCATTCCCAGCTGATTCCCATCCCTAATAAAAGGATGGAAGGCGAGGCAGCCCCTGCCAGAGCAGCAATAATTCATAAATCCCACGGAACAGCGTTCACAGAGCACACAAAAATAACAAAATCATTGACCTCAAGCATTTGGCTCGGGCAGTGCTGCACACACGGCTCCAAATTAATCCCCACTCTGATTTTTAAATTTTTTTTAACGCTTCTCTGTGTTTTCCTGCCTTTCCTGGATTTTTTTTTTTTTTTTTTTTTTTTTTTTTTTTTTTGGAGGGGGGGGTTGGAAGTCAAGATCTCCACAGGAATCAACAGCAGAGCCAGGGCAGGGAGATATTCTCTTAATAAGCCAGCCTGCGCTGGAACCTAGAAATTCCAGGGGAAAAGCAGATTATTTTAAGGGGAATATCCCTAAGATTTCCATCACAATTCACAAATTAAGTGGCCACCCATGGAGGACACGGAGAGGGGAGGAGAGACCCCCACAGCTCATCTCTGCTCTCTCTGCAGCCATAACTCTGGGCCAGGGATGCTCCAGGAGTGCCTGAGATCTTTCAGCAGTGTTTTAGTGCAATCTGCTTCAGTTCAGAAGAGTTTTAATCTTCACCAGAACTGTCCAGAGTGTGCTACAGCAAAGGAAATAAATGGGATCGTTTTCATTTCATTTTATCCTTCTTTTTTTTTTTTTTTTGGTGCCATGATTTGTTTCCAGCACAGCCAGAGATAAAGCTAAATGGAAACTACTTTTTTTTTCTTCCTCCAATATTTCTCTGTTCACTAAAAACCAGCCAGAAAGTTACTTTTGGATAATAGCAACCAAAATGGGTCATCATCCATCTTGTTTGTGGGAGTACTGCTGGGGCTTCTGGTTGGATTTGTATTTTTTTTTTTCTTTCTTTTTGGAAACTCAGTTTGAGTTTTCAATTTCCCTTTCTGGAATGTGCCTCGGCAACTTCTGAGCAACTTCTGAGCAACTTCCAAGGATATCCCAGAGCTTGGGTTTGATGAAATGATCACGGTGCAGGAATAGCAAAAGATGTGAGGCATGAGAGCAGCGAGATGGGAGAAATTCTTGGTGAGATTAGGGGGAAATTCACAGTGAGATTGGGGAAAATTCACAAAGAGATCAGGGGAAAATTCACAGTGAGATTGGGGAAAATTCACAGAGAGATCAGGGGGAAATTCACAGTGAGATTGGGGAAAATTCACAAAGAGATCAGGGGGAAATTCACAGTGAGATTAGGGGAAAATTCACAGAGAGATCAGGGGGAAATTAATAAAGAGATCAGGGGGAAATTCACAGCGAGATTGGGGAAAATTCACAGAGATCTGGGGAAATTCCCGATGAAATCAGGGGAAATTCAGGAACAAACACTCCAACGTGTGTGGGGTGGAAAGCACCTGGGGCTTTCTGCCGCTCCTCTTTACAAATAATTTTATTTTTTTTTATCTGTAAATAAAATTTACAAATATTCCGCATTTCAAAGAAATGCCAGCACTGGCTGAGCACACAGAGGAAAACACAAATGCCGGGATCAAGGGATGGTTTGGGAGGGAGGGAGCACAAAGCCTCCCACACTCCCAAACCCCATCCAACCTTCCTGGACACTTCCAGGGATACAGAGGCAGCCAGAGCTGCTCTGGGAATTCCATCCCAGCCCTGACAAGGAGGAATTTTTCCCCACACTCCAACCCAACCCTCCTCTCTGGCAGTTTGGGATCATTCCCTCGTCAGCTCTCCCTCCACACCCTTGTGGAAAATAAGGAATTCTGGCTAAAGAGCAGGAATTCTGGCTAAAGAGCAGGAATTCTGGCTAAAGAGCAGGAATTCTGGCTAAAGAACAGGAATTCTGGCTAAGGAGCAGCCCGAGCCCGGCAGCTCCTGAGCCCCCATCCCTGCTGGGATGCAGCAGGATCCTCGGCAGGGATGTGTTTATCCCCCCGAACACGCTCCAGCCTCCCGGAGCCACAACACCGAGCACGGATTTAATTTAAAGGAGGCGCTGAAGTGTTTTGCTGAGCAGGAATGGCTTTAAGTGTGTGTTTAAAGGCTCTACTGAACTGGCATTTAACAGCTGCAGAGTGACTCGAAAACCCTTCCCCAGGGACGAGGGGGGTTCTACATTCCCCCTTTCCCTCCCTGAGCCCAGGTTTAACCATTCCGTGGTGCCAGGAAAATGAATCCCCAAACCCCAGAGGTTTGTGTCCCGAAAGGGGGCACAGGAGTGCTGTGATTTTATTCCAGCACAGGGAGAAGCCGTGGGGCATTGCCCTGGGGGCTCCCAAATTTCTGGAGGCTGCAGCTTCCTTTTCATCCCAATTTCCCAGATGCATTCCCCCTCTCTTTCTCCATTGGCTGAGGTAATTGAGAGGTTCAGGCTTCCCAAAAACCCTAATACAGATCCCCTCCTAATGTGTACCCACCTTTTCATTTCCCTTGTCTCTTTTTTTCTCTAAATCCAGGGATTTAGCACAGTATGAGGGAACAAGTCTGTGCCAATCAGTGCAATTCCTACGGAATTTATGGTTATTCCCACTGCTTCTTTCACCTCTCAGTACCTGAACTTTTCCACCATCAGGCCCAAAGTTTGGAAAACAAGGACACCTTGTCCTTGCTCTCAGGGGGAAGCACAGACAGTGCAGCAGGAGAGCCCAGCCCAGAGCAGCAGCAGAGCAGAGCCTCAAGTCTCAGCTTTTATATTTTCCAGACTCTGCACTGCATTGGTGTGGGACTCTGAATTTCCTGTAAAGTGTGAGCAAGTTCTCCTCCCAGCTCACACAGAACAATCCTTGGCCAGCCCCACAACCAAGGGCACAATTACAGCTTCAGGCCCCAAAAGTGCCAAAAAACCAGCAAATTGAGGGGAGAACATGGGAGGGTGGGACTGCCTCACCTGGAGCTGGAGTTGCACAAACAACAAAATTGAAATTGGACCAAAACTGATCAAAGGGGGAAAACTCAGCACCCAAGGCCCATCTTAAATTCATCCTGGGTGGAGCCCTGGGCAGGTTCTTGCACTGCCCAAGGTGGAGTCTGTGAATTTTAATAAATCCCTGCTCTATTCTTTATCCCTGCCCAGCCTCTGTTCCTCTCCAGGCACCAGAAGGAGAACAGAGCTGGAGCAGATCAGTGTCGCTGTGGCTGAGTGACAAATGTCACAAACCTCGTTTATGAAAACTCTCTCTGACTCTAATTTTTATTTAAAACTTGATTTTCTTTATATATCTTTTAGAATAGGTCATCTCATTGGTCAGAAGAGTGTTAGAACTCTTCATCTTACTAAAGATCGAGAGAAGGTCCATCTTACAGAGAGGAATTTAAAACATTACTCTTGTTATAATAACACTAGTAATGTTTATGTTAAGTTTGTGAGAATTAGGTTTTCTTGAATTAAAATATCACGAAGAAACTGAGTCTAGAAACTCAGAAACTTCAGGCTTAGGAGCCTCAGACTACAGAGCAGGGCTCTGAGCCCACCCTGCACCCCAGGGCAGCTCATTGTGGATCCCCTGCTCCTCTGAACCGACCCCACACAGACACTGGGTGCCAGTGTTGGCCAGCTCTGCAGAGCCACGGAGCACTCTTTGTTCTGGGCGAAAAAAAAAGAAAAAAAAGCCACTTCCAACTTTAGAGGCCACATTGTTCTGCTGCTCGCCGATCTCCTGTGGCTCTTGGCTCCTCACGCAGCCCCGGGGGCTGCAGCCAGCTCCAGCTGCGTTAAATATTGCACCAGCACACACTGCTGGGCTCTGCATCATTGGCCTCATGTGCTTCAGCATCACACACAGCCGTTTTCCCTTCTCCCTCCCCTCAGTTCTCCCCTCTCCCACCCCTCAGTGCCAGCTGTGCTCCGGGTGTCACCTGGGTGACCCCAAAGTTCACTTCTCCCTTTTCCCCCCTCAGTTTTCCCTCTCCCCACCCTCACTCCCAGCTTCCAGGAACCTTTGGAAGGGCAGGGCTGGGGGCACAGCAGTGCTCCAGGCGCCACCTGGGGGTCCCCACAGCTCAGTTCTCCCTCTCCCACCCCTCGATTTCCCCTTCTCCCACCCCTCAGTCCCAGCTGTGCTCCAGGGTGTCTCCCCAGCATCACACACAGCTCAGTTCTCCCTTCTCCCACCCCTCACTTTTCCC